>JPJZ01000621.1:0-30023 GCA_000750815.1 Pseudogymnoascus sp. VKM F-4516 (FW-969)
CGGGAATGTGAGTGATATTTGGATTGGGGGAGAGGGAATGCGGCGTTTGCACTGTGGTGCTGGTGGTGGCTGGTTTGGTAGTGGTGCAGATACGGAGGCGCATAATAGCGGCTGCTATTACAACGGCTCGTTCATGCTCCGTGGCGTGCGGTGCAAGCCATACATTCCTACCTTCCATACCTGCCTTGCCTGCCTTGCCTGCCTGTTTCGTGTATCACCATCAACATCAATTAGACCGTTGATAGACCGACGGATTGATTGGAGGTAGTATTGATTGATTAAAGAAAGTGATAAGTGATTGATGTTGATATTAACCCCAAACTGCCCTCCCAACTTCTCAGCCTTTCAGCCAAG
The DNA here is from genome assembly GCA_000750815.1 of Pseudogymnoascus sp. VKM F-4516 (FW-969). NCBI lineage: Eukaryota > Fungi > Ascomycota > Leotiomycetes > Thelebolales > Thelebolaceae > Pseudogymnoascus > Pseudogymnoascus sp. VKM F-4516 (FW-969). The sequence continues at coordinate 355 of JPJZ01000621.1, forward strand.
CTTACGTGCATGGCACTCTATGTACAGGCACTACTCGAGTATACAGAAAGTACAGCGCAGTACAGATGCAGTACTTCCCCTCCCACCACACCAGGCGGTATTCCCCGAGTACCAACGTTATCACGCACTGTACACGCTCTGTCTCGCAATCTCGACGATCACTTTTAGCTGATTGCGGGGTAGTAGCGGTAGCGGGCGGTGGGTGGTAATGGTGGCCGCGGTACGAAGCTCAAACGCGCCAAATGTACTGTACTGCACCCGTGGTGTTGTAGATGTTCTCTCTCACCGTGCCTTGCGGTGTGTATACAACCACGACGACTGCGACGGAACGAAACAACCTCCTATGCCATTTGCCATATGCCAGCCAATATGCCATATACCCAGCTTTCAGCCACAATTCACAAGCACACACATCCAACAAACCCCCAACAATCCCATCCGTCCCCTCTGCCGTGCCCTGCTCATCACCACCTCTCCAAGCACAGATCTAAACCCAAAACCAACATACCTCCCGTCCCATCCAACTTTACCTCCTTCCTCGTCTCCCCCCTTTCCACTTCCCTGCCCACGCACACCACACGCGAGCAACACTCGCATATCCCGTTCATCATGTGCTTTTGCTGCCAAAGTACAGTATGCCGCACCCCAATCCCTCCTTCCCTCCCTTTCCGCGCCCCGGAATCACTCACATGAGGCGTAGTCCGAGCGCTATATTCTCCGGATCATCCCATCCCGATCCTCCCGGGGCGACCCCCTCCCTAGCACTTCCAACGACAGGTGCTGCCTGGATTTATATATACAGTAAAACATGACGGAAACAAGGGCAGGAAAAAGCTATACAACTCGGGGAATTCCCTGCTACCCGCGTCAAGACGGGCTATTAACCCCGTGTGCCCCTAACTGGGTCAAAAAGTAAGTTTTCGTCCGGTCTGTCTGCGACTACACGCCCAACCAGGCCCGGCCCGCGTTCTAAACCGCTGGTGACGGCCAGTTGTTTTCATTGTAGAGTAGTAGTAGATATCTGCATGCCTTGAAAAGGGGGATCTAAAAGCTTGTGAACTTCCGCCTCTCTCCCTACCCTCTCCCTGGGCAAACAGGGACAACGACATCAGGTTCGTCTGATAGTCATAATTCCATAATTCATTCGCCTTCTTCGTCCACGGATTCTCAAATGTCTCTCCGACGAATATGTACGGCAGAGAAAACGGGACGACTAATTGCTTCAGTCTATAATAGCGCATATTATCTTGTAGCTCCCTCAATGCCCACCTTATATCACTGCTCTCTTCCCCTCCGTCGCCACCCCTATTTCAGCTCCCGCCTTATCTCTCAAACGGCAAAAAAATACGATAAGAGAAGCAAAAAACATACAACAGTGGGTATTCGCTGGTGGTCACCCACCCAACTACTAATCCACCGATCTCAAGCTTGTGTATGGCAGAGCGGACGGGATGCGCAATTCTCTTGAGTCTATGGTCGTATGTGGTTGTTCTTCGAGTATGGGGGGATATATAGTGAGGGAGCTATAAGCAAATTGCAATATGAAGCCGACTTGTGAGGCTATAGCGTGTGGGTGTGGTGGTCTTTATTGATTGCTTGTATATGGAGAGAGCTCTAATATTACGTCGAGATAGATGAGAGGTATAACTAACAACAGCCATAAGATTCCAAAGCACATTGAAAACTCATACCACTCCCCCGGCAGAAAATCATCCTCTCCATCTTCGTCCTCAATCCCCCGGCAGCTCCCTGCTCCAAGTCTACCCCCCACGCATGGACAATTTTCTTCTATCTTACCACACTAGGTACTATTGAAGGATTTTATAACTCCTCTATTGGCAGATTACATAGCCGGCAACCAGTGGAAGGATGCGACATTGCTAATGCCAAGGCCCCTTTTCAGCCCTCATCACATTATAATGAGAGGACAACTGCAGCTTACAACTTGGTAACAGGGCAACATACAAGACAGTTTAAGTAATTTGTCATGTGCAGCTCCGTAGCACATCTAACTATCGGCGGGGATTCAGTCTCTATTTCTCTATTCCTAGAGAAACGAGGACCACTATACGTCCTTTACTCCCAATATGTATTTCTTATATCTCGGTTCCACTATTGTGAGGGTTCAGGAGATGCTCCCGTACAGATTCTTAGTCATATCTCTCTATCTATTTAGAGTCGGAGCGGCTGCTGACGGGATTAGGAGGTCATGAAAATAGTGCGTTGCGGGAAGCGTTTCCTTGGTTGGCCCTCACAATGATCCAGTTGTTCCTTTAGCTATCTAATGGTAATCGCGCCAAGACGCACGAAGTGATTCACGGAGGCATTACTCTCATCTAGCTCCTTTTATACCGCCTTAACTAGCAGAGAAGGCACTCAGTCAACTGGTTTCACAGCATCAAAGTTAAACAAGAGTTGCTTTGAATCAAATTGTAGGTAATTCTCTAGCTTAAAGGTCCATATAGCCCACGGGAGGTTAGAAGGCCGCGGATTTCACCCATGATTCGCGGAACGAAATAATATATCACCATCACAACCATCGTCATCGTCATAATCCCAGCCAACATAAACTCATCCCTTCATCGCAAATCTGACAAATCAGACATACTTGCAAGTCACACCCGAAGAGCCGCTAAGGGAGCAGTCTGTAAGAACAGTGGTGCCCTGCTTAATATCAATGATACTAGCCCCAGTCACGCCGACTTTAGATCCGCTCTGCACAGCCGACGCTCCAGTAAAGGAAACGGTTCCAAAGTTAGCAAAGCTGACCTGGGTTCCGCCAGAGTCGAAATCCTCAACGATCCATTCAGCGTTGGTCTCGCAGAGTGACCCGGTACCTGCTTCGTTGGTGAAGCTGTGGGTGACCGTTTGCCCAGTCGAGGTGTTCTTGATAATCGCAGTTCCTGCAGTTTTCGAGGTGGCAGTCACGGTGACAGTCACAACATCTCCGGCCGCCAATGAGATACCACTAATAATAGTTAGTGATACTGAAGCATGTAAGTAATGTGTGCGGAATATACCTGAAGTCATAGGCGTAGTCTGGATACCTTTGGTAACGTTAGTGTAAATTCAAATCCAGAAGATGGGACGTAGAATTGCAAAACAAGCAAGGAGTACTAAGAGATTATGCGTGAACTCACCATTCATACCAAGCATCGTAAGTAATTTTTGACCCGGATTTTGTCCAATCGATTCCAGTTTGGAGAATAGCGGTACCGCATGTGTCGCCATCTATGCCTACCCAGGCAGATCCACTCCCATCAGTAGTAGGAGTAGGCACGGTGAAAGTGCCAGTAACTGATGAGTAACCAGTTCCAACAAGGACCGCGCCTGCCCAGTTGCCCGAGTATTGGACGTGAGAGTTGTTCGGCCCGCCCAAGGAAGTTAATCCATCAACAGGATTCAGGGGCTTGCTTTGTCTTGCTGCTCGTGCGCGTCTGATAGCTGTTCCCGGTGCCGCGGCGACCGTTCCCGCAAGCAGAAGGGCATTGGTGAGGGTAGTGAACTTCATTTTGATAGGGATGAAGATTGGAAGGTGAGAGTAGATGATATGGCTGTAGATGAAGTCCGACTTGAGGCTGCAGATAGAAGAGATGTTCAGGACAGAAAGCTGGTTTATATACAAATATCAATGCCGATAGCCGAAGAATATTCGCTTTCCATCTACAATACCTTCCTAAACTGTCTAGGACGTTGATATCCCGATGATTGTTGGGAGACATCTGTATAGTAACTTGTGCCGCGAAAAGAGGCACAAATGCCAAGGTAGCTGTCATATACCAGCCGTACTATTGTGCCCACCTTCTCCTTTCTATCATTTAGGTTACAGGGTCATTAAATAAAGTAGCGGAGGTTCTCATAAATGGCATGGCTTGCGATTCTAGACACAACTGAGGGCCGATTAGACATTCACCTGAGATCAAACGTGTGTCTAGATCAAACTATACTCTCGTACCTTCCTCATCACGGTAGAGGCAGAAGCGGAACGGCTCTTAGTTCAATACGTTGCTCAGTAGGGTCGAGTATCTCGGGGCTTCATCATTGGCGGCCTGATGTTGAGATAGTGGGAATGATCACGGCATTGGTGAAGGTACTACTATAGTTATGTCGGCTGATGCCAGACTAATAAACACATGTTAGTGCACAAGTATAATCAGCTGGTCAAGAAGCTTGACACCGGATTATTAACTCAGATAGGCAAGTGGTGTTCTTAGCAATGCTTATCAACAGACAAGCTTTGCAGGGTTCATCGCCTCGGCAGATTTAGAGTTGGGCGCAATCCTGAAATTCTAGACAGGACTAGGCAGCTGCTTGTTATCCTTGGGCAATCACGAAATATAGCACAATATTTCAGTTATCTTCTTATATTAATGCTAATAGAAGTACCTGCCTAACACAGACATGGCCGGGTCTTCTCGTGGTTAGAGCCACACGTTGTGGGTACCGGACTGCGGCAATTCTGGAAGTCTAGGTTGTCTCGGGATTAGACTGGGGTCTGGGGGCGGGCAGTCAGGGATCAAGCGGCCCGGGACCAGAGGGGTTCCTGGAAGCCCTCACGCAAAAAACATCTGTGCGTCCTACGTTGCATCGACGCATGTCCTTAAAGAGTTTAAAGATGGTAGCGCTATAGGGAATCCCAGCCCGTACCAACAGGCTGCCAGCGAGGCAACCAGGCGACGGGTAGCGATGATGATCTTGAGGGATCGTACGTGGATCGATCCAATAGTGTCGGTGTCAGAATCATCGCAACAATCAAGAATGACACGAGTAATACGCGTTAAAAGTTGTCTGAGTTTCTTTACGTCTTGGTAATGACGAATTCTTCATTCGTCTTGCCATTTCTAACTCCATGTGAGAGTCCAACTAGCGCCCTGAAACGGGCCTTCCCATCTCACAGCCACCCGAGAAATTCGCGAAGAAGATAAAGCGCTTATGCTCCTCATGGGGATTAAACGCGATGCAAGAGACTGGATGGGGACGCCCAATCTCCCCTTTTTCACTGCCGATCGCTTTCTCGCCCGCCATTCCCCTTTTCTTACTACCATCCACTGTTGCTCTCCGCGACGGGATTTGGATACCCTCTGCCCTTCCCTTCGTTTCCGACTCTTAGCGAGCCGTGCTCAGATACTTTGAAATCGGCAAAATGGAATATGCCTCGGAATTCCAACAATGGATATCCAACCTAGCTATATTGTACTAAGCGGCTACTACTAACTTCTCATATCTCTTACTCGCACTGCCTAACAGTTCCACAGAGTCCTCTGTTCTAGCCACTAGTAGTAGAGCCAATGTCCCCCCATCGAATATTGGAGAATACAACGTGAGTATCGGGGTGCTGAGACTTGATATTATCTGGGCTGCCTTCACCGTCAGTGCAAGGTCCATTGCCGCCAGCGTCAAGCCAGGCCATGTTCTGTGCAGCATCATTCCAGATGCTCATTGCTAACACCACTGTGATATTTATAGTCAGCAACAAGTCATATACGACTGAACGCTTTACGTAGGGAATTACTTACTGCCACTACCAAGGGACTCGCCCATACCAGGCATACCACCCGTCCCATCCACCGAGCCACAGCTAGAAATGCTTCCGCTGTTGATTTCCTGCCCGTTCTGGATGTATTTGCGTGATATCTGTGAGAGGACTCCCCCACTAGCCGTGAACTGTGTCACAACAGTGAACTTTGTACTCGTGTCAACTGTTTTGCCGACTCCATAGAAGTCAGCCTGACCGCTCGCATATGGATTGAATCCACAGCCACCACTATCGCAGTTGTCGCCCTTGCATGGGTGCGGCGTCATGGCAGTCGCGCGTGAGTTGGACTCGAGAATATCCATCTCGGCACAACAGTAGCCCTGGCACTGGGCATCACAGTAACCCTTGCCAGCGCCTGCAGCACCAGTACTCCCACCATCAGCCTTCATTTGAGACAGATAGAATGCGCCGTTCTCTCCGCAGGGGAGCGTCGAGTAGTCGACGTCCACGGAGAGCTCCTGATTGTCAAGCAGGCTCATCATAACGTATTCTCCATTTTCATCAAGGAGGTAAATACGCGGTGACGCCGTGTTGAGCGTTCCGCCGCTGTTAACGTAGTGATACAGGGTAACTGCATCCCCCGACGTGGAAACTCCCATGGCTGCGTAGTCATCCGCTGATCTCGAGCCAGCGGCGCCCTGGGCAAGTGGAGCAACCTCGTCGAGCACGACGGAGGTGTTCTGCTCCACGCAGCCTCCTGAGGAGGTGCATTTCCATGTCGTTAGTGGGGGGTAGGCCTCTGCGCTTAGAGCGACAGGCAGGCCAGCTAGCAGCGGAGCCACCAGGCTGATAAATGAGGGCTTGAAATGCATGCTAGAGGAGTAACTTAGATTTTGTAGATTTTGAGGATTTATCGCAACAGTTAGGACTCCATGGAATAGAAGAGAGCTTTATACACTTTTCCTATTCATTAGCCAGCTTTAATTGATTACTCTGGATATTTAGGAAAAGTTTGGCGGGCCGTGCGCTCCGAAATCAATTGTATTTGAAACATCCTAAAGGCATTCGCATGCCAATCCAATGTGATCAGCAAAGTTATAACACATACAAATATAAGCCTAATATAATTGTCCTGTTAGATTCTGCATCTGCGTTGATATTCAGGTTTGCTTGCAGATTGAACGTAGTGCGGCTAAGAGTAAAGTAGAAAAGATCGTTCACCCCCAACAAAGTCATACTAAACATCACTATTCCCGTTAATTGCGCTGTGGCTATGGTAGTCCACAGTAAGACTTGGTTAGTGGTATAAAGATCAAGCCGGAAGAGGTGCAGACGTTTCAGTGTCCCACATCGCGGCGCAACATTGCGTATTCTGTCCATATGTATGCCAACGAGACTGATGAGACGGAGGCCATTTGCAAGTTGCTGGGGAAGAAGTTGGAGCAGTATACGGTGCCCGCCAAGATCATCGTGTATAGGGCCACGATTGAGCGGACCCAGGCGTTAAGCCAGGCATTAGGTTGTCGCCAGTATTACTGCGAGGCAGGTAACCGAGACAAGAAGGGTGCGATTATGGACAGGTGGCAGCGTGGCCATAGGCGATTAATTATGGCAACGAACGCGTTTCGGTTGGGAATTGATGCCCCCGATGTTTCGGGTGGTAGTATATGCCGAGGGCATTTACCAGATGCGGAGTTATAGCGAGGAGAGCGGCTGTGGTGGAAGGGATGATGAGCGGAGTGAAGCTATCGTCGTGGTGCCAGCCGGCAAGCAGGAGGAGTTGCAGAACAAAATAGCACGGGCCAAAGCGCAGACACAACGTGAGATCCGGAATCACGTGATACGGCCGTGGAAGACCAAGCAGGTGGATTGGGAGAAGATAGAGAGGGTTCGAGCGGCAGTTAAGTGTCGACGTATATATTTGGACAGATGGTTCGCCAGTGCCGTCTGATCTGAGCCCTATTGATTGCTGTAAGGCCCCACCGGAAAGCCCCACTTCCCCGCCTGTGCGGGTCCGCTGAAGCTCCGTGCTAGGGCCCCTTTTAACCTGCTGTCAAATGTCAGTAATCCCTAAGATGCCCTCTTTGGCGTTCATTGCATACGGGCGGCTGTGTCTATTCAGAATATAGGCTATCAAATACGCAGCTCAGCCTCCGTGCGTCATATCATTTCAAGACGCAGCGTTCTATAGAGCTCATCTAAATATGTACCTATATGCTCATTAGCAAAGTCGTTTGTTGGAGCTTCTGGCATCTGTGTGACCGGGTGGGGTTTGTTAGGGGAAGGTGGGGTCGAACCTGGTTGTAAACCGGAAGATCGGTACTAGCTAATGAATGAATCGGTTACCGGCAAAATGGTGCCTATCCTTTCATTGGTGCGCTGTGAAAAGCTGCAGGATATTATACAAACTGTGCGGGGTTGAGAGTGCTGCTAGCAACCTTGATTCCTCAGCAACGCTAAAATGAGCTGCCATAACCTCAGCACTAGATATTATACGAACTGTGCGGGGTCGAGGAGGCTGGCTCTTAGTCGCAACACAGCCAGCCTGTGGGCGTGGGGGAGAGGTGAGCCGTGTCATACTAAGCTAAGAGTGCCGGTTAAATCCAGGGGCAGCATTGAACATCTGGAGTAAACAAACACTCCTTTATTTGTTAGTGTCTGTCACTCTCAGAATAATATTTCTGCCTGGTTCTCGACGGTATCGGGCTTTGTCAAGGTTGAAAGTAGCATAGTCTTCCCCTCATTCGCAATTCTACTTTATCCATTAACTAGCACTCGGGGCTACGTTCAAAGCGTGTTCTCCGGCAGAATTGGACATTATGATAACCAATTATGTGGGCGTCTTAATCGTGATGGCCTGGATTGCAAGAGTATAAAGCTACCAAAAGATCCCAAGAGTTAAAGTCAAGTCAATTACCTCGAATTGGCATTTAGCACCTGGCTTAATCTCGTCAAAATGCATTTGCTCGGGTTTCTCACCGTCTCATTGTCTGTAGGATTAGCTTCTGCCGCCGCGGCTGCTGCGGACGCTACCCATCCCAAGTTCTTCACCAACCGTGCTATCTTCACTCCACCACAGGGCACTAAAGCATCGTATCCCCGGATTACTGAGTTATCTGACGGCACGATCCTGGCTACAATCGCATGGAGAGATCCTAAAGTCGGCCTTGCCTACTTCCCAATTTTCCAAAGCAAGGACGATGGTTGGACTTGGAAGCATATCAGCAATCTGACTGATCAGGTCAATGGACTTGGCCTTGGCTCTCAACCAGCTCTTGCCGAACTTCCTTGTAGGTTATCTGATATGTCTATAATGCAGCGTATGCTAACAAAATTCCAATCTCAGTCAAAATTGGCAAATATCCTAAAGGCACAGTCTTGGCAAGCGGAAACAGTGCCGGCAGCTCGTCGACAAATATTGACTTGTATGCGAGCCTTAATAAGGGCAAAAACTGGGAGTTCGTTAGCAATGTGGCTCGAGGTGGCCGTCCCAATACCACAAACGGTGCAACTCCTGTATGGGAGCCATTCATTATGTAGGTGTTGAATTCGGCCTGTAATCTTGCAACACGTAGAATGCCTTAACTGACTTCATAAAACTAGGCCTTATGAGAAAACTATGGGAGTCTTCTACTCTGATCAGCGCGATCCACTTCACGGCCAGAAGTTAGCTCACCAGGAGTCTACAAATCTCAAGGACTGGGGTCCGGTTATTAATGATGTTGCTTACCTCAACTATACCGACCGACCAGGAATGACGACTATCGCTCACATCCCGACTATGGATAAATGGTAAGCAATGGCAGCACGCCAATTTTATTCTACGTAACTAATTTAAGATTTTAGGATCTTCACATACGAGTTTCCCGAGCACGCCGGCGGTATTAACTGGTTCGGCAACCAGTATCCCATCTACTATAAAATTGTCAACAATCCCTTGGACTTCCGCTATGGTGACGGCTTCCCTCTCATTGCCAGCGACAGCACCGGTAATGGTTCTCCGTACGTTGTATGGAGCTCTGCCCCTGGTGGCAATGGGACCCTCATAGTTTCAGATGCCGATACACAAGAGGTCTGGACTAACCAGGAGGTGGGCCGTCCCGACAAGTGGGTGAAGCGTCAGCAGCCCGGAAAGTCCGCGTACAGTCGCGCTTTGCACGTTTCTCGCAAAACCCCAGACCGTCTCTACATCTTCAGTGGAGCGACATATGACGACAGCGCATCTGGACCAGCGATTCCTTACGTTGTTACAACAATTAGCATTAAGAAACTGCTCGCTGGAGGGTATACCAACCAAGGTTAAGCAGACCATCAAGTTATACAAAAGGTCTATCAGTTAGATATTAGGGGCAGCCGCTGTTATTTCTGTAGGGAAACAGTCTTAATTCTAGTATCTTTATTTGATACCTATTATTAATTATTATATTCGCCTCATGCACAACTCGGACTGTTTGGCTAGTGACGCGAGCGGTTTTCAGCGTTTGGTATTCACCCTGTAAAATGCTACATACGGTTATATCAGCTTATTTTGCTCGCAGATCAGCTGAAATCAAAGAGAGCAATTCCGACAGTGGCAGTTTCTCTTTTGCTAGAGTACAAGTACAATTGGGTGATAAGTTGTATGGATGGTTCGGACAGGGGTCACACCCTACGTCGCTGCCCTCTCCTCTCTACCCCCTTCCAGCTTCCACCTTCTCTATAAAACCAGCCAAAATAAAAACAAGATAAGCAAAAATATACAACAGTGGGTACTTGCTGGTGGGATAGTTTGCTAGATTCCGTGCTTTCACTTGGACTGCCTCTTCTAGCTCTGAAATCTATCCCGAGGCTTAGAGCGCATGTGACCCTCTGGTCTGACACTGGAGCCTCATTGCAACCAAATAAATCCAAAAATCGCAAAAGCGGTCCACTGGTTCCAACCCGAAATACCATGCCTACGCTGCTACGCTAACTCGATAGTTGCGTGAATCGCCTCCTTCGCGCCCGTCTCCAGTGCATAATTGTTTGCTTCTCTAACCTACATCCCAGCGCAAGCGATGCCCAAGTTCTACAGGAACGTACCCTAGATAGTCCGACATCGACTATGCCGGCACCGTACCCGCAAGGGTCGCCGGATTAGCTACAACCTTGCTATCTTTTTCGCCGGCGAGAGCAAGGACCTGCGCAAGACCGAGCAGGACAGGCTCGAGCTCAATGCCAAGCGCGAGTGGATTGAGGAGGTTGTCGAGCTCGGTATTCTTGGGGCAGCCGCTCTCTGTTGTGCCATCGAAGGCCGACTTGACAAAGTTGAGCGCATCCACGATGGCGACTACCTCGGTGGTAATGTGCCCGCCGTTGCCATACGTGGTGAACTTGACGTTCGCGCCATAGCTGCACCATGCGTCGGCGAGCGTGGTGGCGTTGGAGTAGGGTACGACCTCATCCTGGGTCGCGTGATACATGAATACAGGAGCCGTGGGCGTTTCGTTCTTGTTCACACCCATGGTGTTTTCTACTAGAATGGCAGCAACAGTAGGATCGTACCACAGACGATCACCCAAGGACTGGAATTCGGTGGTCTTGATCGACTTGCCCGCGAAATTGGCAATGTCTGCAACGGCGCAATTGGTACTGGCAAAGTCTAAGGCCGCCTGGCCTTCAGGTGTGATGATGCTGTCGATCAAAGGCTTCAACTCAGCGGCGTATGCACTCGGTTTGATGAGGCCGGATACAACAGCTAGTACAAAACCGCTGAAGAGTGTGCCGTCGATGAAGTCGGCGGTACCAGTGAGATTTGCAGGGGTACCACCGGCAACCCAGCCCTTGACGTCGATCTCAGGGGCATAGGTTGGGTGTAGCGACGCGGCCCAGCCTGTCGCAATTGCACCACCAGAGTAACCAACACCCACGACCATGGGGTTGGGGGTAGAAAATTGCAGGGTTTGGAAGTTCTTGACAGCACGAATTCCATCGAGGACTCCCATGCCAGAAAGGTGGCCGGGACCGAACGCGGCATCTGGGCCTTCGTAATCCGAAGACGCGACAATATAGCCCGAAATGAGGTAGGCCTCGATAATCAGCATTTCAGCCGACGATATCAGGTCTGTCTGGGGGGTGCCAATTTGATAGCTATAACTCGGGTCACACTCCGTGGCTGAGCTATCATAGGCAGTCTGGAACGAGACGAAGCGGTCCTTCTTATTGAAAAGAGGCTTGAAGACAGTGGTTACGGTGGCAATAGCGGAGCCATTGATTGCTGTGGTACGATAGAGAAGCTGATGTGCCTCGACTGGGTTTAGCAAGATGCCGAAGAACGAAGCCACGATGGGGCGGGTACGCAGGATTGTCCCGGGCTCCTGGGATTCAAAGCCTGCAGGCGGCTGGTAGAAGGGATCGCTACTAGGTTCCGTTGCTCGAGGCACGGACCGACCCTGTACGAGTGGCAGCCCAGCTCCAAGGAGCACGGAAGGGAGAACCCAGGAGAAGAACTTCATCTTGGCGGTCGAGTATGGTAATGGATGTAGAGGACCCGGGGCAAGGAAAGCCTGTGTGCGAGGAACTTTAAAAACGGGGGAAGAGATAAGAGTCCCTTTATAAGTCCTCTTTCAATGTTTTTCACGAGCAAAGCTTATTTGTCCCCGTATTTTCCCCCGTATTTTCCCCCGTATTTTCCCCCGCTTTTTCGTACTACACTACAGATTGCCCTGCTAGGTCTGTCATTTACGTATGGCACTGTACTGGAGAGAAACAGAGAGCTACATATTCCAACATGAACACTTTAGATATCCACCGTCAAAGTGTTGATCGCCGCTAAGGTGCTCAAAAAGGCTTGATTTTCAGCGCCAGGGCTTACGAGCTCCCAAACATGGTTAAAGCGAGAGACCCCCTGACGCTTGCAACCGAGTAAGATTGCGGGGTCTCCACATGTTAAAATCCCCGGCTACATTTTGGGCTTGCCAGCAGGAGTCTGCCGGAAGATGGGGAAGACAAATACATGGAAACAATAACTTACCTTATGATCGATGATCGATGTATGCCTTCTCAGTTACTGCAGATCTACCTCGTACGGCGCCTGGAATATTCTATATAGTAGACCATCTACGGTCGCTAAAGATCTCTACAAGGTAGAATGGTAAGTGCTGTAAGATGTGTTATGTTGGGTGCCGTAGAGCCACAGAGAGATCCCACTAGGTTAATGTAATCCGTGCAGAGTACAGTAAACTCTTGTTTTCTCGTCAGCTGGTGGGTGTTTTAGTGAAGAGCTAAGAACCGGTAGCGATCGTTCCGTACCTCGGTACTACAGCACCTACCATGTGAACGTACGCAGGAGCTTGCAGCGCCGTCGCTATTCACTGGCAGATTCCTCATCCTTAGTTGTTGGTTTTCTTCGAAGGATTGCACAACACCATCGCGTGCTCTCTCGCTGTTATAACCGATAATATATTAGATTCGGCTTAGTTGAGAAGAAGAGAGTGCAGAAGTTGTCTCTTAATAGGCCAAAAATTATATGAAGCTACAAAGTTGTAACTATTATTAATACAAAGGTAGTATTCACCGCTCCCTTTTATATAAGTTTAAGGCTTAGACACACTTCAACTGTCATAAGCTTTATAAATCAAAGTTAACACTCTCAATCGCCTTGTCCGCCTGTGGTGGCTGCGCGTGGAGTCGTGTTGGAACTGTGTGATAAGTAGGCATATTTCGCGATGAGACTGCACGGTTCCTCCACGTTGGCTCTTCACGTTGCTACCGAAATAATGTTGGAGTCTGACTTCAAAACACAGCTGATTGATTCGCGGCTGTGACAGCATGTTGATCCATGCTGCCAAGACCTGCCAACCAACATACTTCGTAAGTTGGGGTTTCGTCGTGTACCATTGTTTATTTCCTCAATTAAGCCTCGCCGGCCTCCTCGCAGCTTGATCTAGTCTGTACCAAGTTTTTTTTTTGCCTTGGTACGTGCCATTGTCAGAGTCGGGATGTTGTCAAAATGGTCTACGCGTCTGGCCTCTGCTGGCGCTGTTGTTGCCTTCATCGTGCCATTGATTGCCGGGGCGACATTTTCTCCGGAGACCCAGGAACAAGATGCCAATCAGCTTGTTGCATCCGATCAGACATTGGAGTCGCCGTTTCCATACTACTTCCCTCCGCTTGGATCTGGCGATGCTGCGAATAGCGGTCAGTTCCCAATGCCATTATGCCATGGCTTCAAGTTGGAGGAGGCGACCATTGACCAGCTTCAAAACGCAATGGATAAAGGCATTTTGAGTTCTGTTAAGATCGTAATGTGCTACCTGCAGAGGATTTACCAGACAGATGCCTACTTGAGGTATGACGCGCATGCATTGCCGCAATTCCGTCTAATTCGATCCCAGGGCCATTATGGAGGTGAATCCAGACTTCCTTCAAATTGCCGAAGCTCTTGATCGCGAGCGTGCTCGGGGTTGTGTCCGCGGTAAGCTCCATGGGATCCCATTCGTTGTGAAGGACAATATCGCCTCGAAAGACAAGATGGAGACGACGGCAGGGAGCTGGGCACTCTTGGGTTCTGTTGTCCCAAGAGATTCGCATGTTGTATCCAGGCTCAGGAGAGAGGGTGCGGTTCTGATGGGCCACGCCACTCTCAGCGAATGGGCAGACATGCGATCCAATTCTTACTCTGAGGGCTATTCCGCTCGAGGTGGCCAGTGCAGAAGCCCATACAACTTGACTGTCAACCCTGGTGGCAGTAGCTCTGGGAGTGGTGCAGCAGTTGCTGCGAATCTGATACCTTTTGCGCTTGGTACTGAGACTGATGGAAGCAGTGAGTTGCATATGCAGATTAAAAAAAGTAGTACTAACAGTTCAGTTGTCAATCCGGGCGAGAGAAATGCTCTTGTAGGAATAAAACCCACTGTCGGCCTGACGTCTCGAGCTGGGTAAGATTTTCAATTATTGGCAATGTAACGCAGCTAATCCCATCAGAGTCATTCCGATAACCCACAACCAGGACACTGTAGGCTGTCTCGCCCGCACAGTTCGCGATGCAACCTACTGTCTTGACGGCATCTATGGCCAAGACCCGCGTGACAATTACACCCTCATTCAAAAGGCTCCAGCCAACGGATTTGCTCAATATCTCGCGACGAAAAAGGCACTCAAAGGCGCCGTATTTGGCCTTCCATGGCTTAGCTTCTGGACACAAGCTAATGCAAACCAGCAGCAGCAACTTTTAGAGGTCGTTAATCTCATAAAGCTCGCTGGGGCCACTATAATTAATGGGACCGAGCTTCCAAACTACGCAACCATTGTCAGCCCAGATGGTTGGAACTGGGACTATGGCACAACACGAGGCTACCCCAATGAGTCAGAATACACGTATGTAAAGGCAGACTTCTATAACGACATCAAGGCATATCTTGCCGAACTTGGAAACACCGACATGAGGACCCTCGAAGACATTGTCAAGTTCAACAATGAGAACGGGGAAGAAGGAGGACTTCCAAACCAGCACCCTGCATTCCAGTCCGGCCAGGATAGTTTCGATGCGTCTCTCGCAACTAAGGGCATAATGGACGAGACCTATTGGCAAGCCCTGAACTTTTGCCGTAAATCGACACGGGAAGATGGCATCGACGCAGCTCTCCACCATAATGGCAAAGAGCTCACCGCGCTCCTAGTCCCGCCGTTTGCTGCCCAGTCGATTGCCGCTCAGGCCGGCTACCCTCTCATTACACTCCCCGCTGGCGTGAACCCTGATACTGGTATGCCCTTTGGGCTGGGGCTTATGGGGACGGCATGGAGCGAAAGCACTCTGATCCACTATGCGAGTGCAATAGAGGATCTACAGCTCACAAGTAAGACACAGTATAAGAGGACCAGCCCGAAGTATTTTGGCTACCGCGAGAAAAATCTGCCTGTAAATAACGTCTAGGCAGATGGGAGTCATCATGAAATGCTATTTTCATGTTACTACACTTCCTGCAAAAGAAAGCAACTGTTATTAACAAACTTCCTATCGGCTTCACAAACCAGATGCTCAAACCCAGTTCGCAAGCAACTCCTCGGCCTGCTTACTCCTTGGCTTTAACTGCACTTCAAAATGATCCGGATGGCTACTCAACCCATTACTCAGCGCTGGCACTGGATGTATCTCCTTCCCATCCTTATCGATCGCGGGCAAGACATCCATTGTGTGCAGAATAGTAGTCAGGATCATCCACACACTCGCTGCCGCTAAATGACTGCCGGGACAGATTCTTCTGCCAAACCCAAACGGACCCTGCGCAAACGGCTCGCCTTCACCACCTTCTTTGCTAGGCGTGAATCTGTCCGGGTTGAACTTTGAAGGGTTCTTGTACATCGTCTCATCGTAGCACATCGCTCGCGCATTCGCATAAATGGTTGTGCCAGCAGGGATAAACATCCCATTATACGTATCATCCTCAATACTTCTGTGTGGAACGCCTAGGGGACTGAGTGGTGCCCACCTAAATGCCTCCTGCACTATGAAGTCAATATAACGCAATTTCTCCCGATCCTCAAAACTTGGCAAGCGATCACTAGCAACCACAGCGTCAATCTCCGCCTGGGCTTTCTTCAGCACCGCTGGATTCATCAAGAGGTTTAAAATGCAGACGACAATCGTCGACCACGTCGTATTCGCACCCGCAATGAAAACCGCCCCACACGCACCCTTAATGTCCTCAGTCGACAACTCACTCACCTCTCCATTCTCTTGACGGGCGGCAGAATCCTCCAGTAGAGTTTGTGCAATACAATTCTGGGTGATGCCCTCCTTTATCTCCTTCTGGAGATTCGCAAAGGGAATCTCATGGAGGTTCAGGATCGCATGTTTCCAATCACGCGCATGCTTTAAGGGCTTGGAGCGAGCGAGCCAGTTAGGGACGTACTTGAAGATTGGGAAATAGTCTACAATAGTCGAAGCGGGTGAACCTCCATTGGTCGTCGCGAAATTCGCGTCTTCGGTGAGTTTTAGGTATGGGTGGTCATTGGAGTCAATAGTAACGCCGAAGCCTATTGATAGGACAATAGCGGAGCTGAAGCGCCGCGTGCTTGCCTCCCAGTTGGTTGGGTCTTGCATGATGCCATAGACGGCGATGCGGGCCTCGCGTTCTTGAAGGGTCCGTTATTGTACTATGGCAGACTTGGTGAAGTTGCTTTGGATCAGCTTGCGATGAAGTTGAAATTTGGCGCCTGAACGGAGGAAGGTGAGTGTCATGCTCCAACCCATGCTTTGGAAGCTTGTCAGTCAAACATCGGGATTAAACGGTGACGGGGTACATACACCTCGAAGAGCACAAAACGAGGTCTGTCTTGGTAATTTGATCCTCTTTTGCTGAGGAGGTCGACAGCAGCCTTGACACTGTTGAGAACAACTACCGGCCGCCCCAGAATATTGAAATAGAGAACATCCGATGCTGTTAAGACCCCGCGTTAGTTTTCGCTCTAACACAAAATACAAGGCTGAGAGACTCCTGACATACAGTATTCTTTTCCCCATTTGATATACGAGAATTCGGGATTGGCCAAGGGCACACTCCTAAAATGGCCAAAAAATGGCTCCGCCGGTGGTCCCGGCGGCAAAGGTAAACCACTATTATTCCTCAGCGTAAAGAATCTCCTATAAATGTAAAAGGCGGCTAAAATTATTAGTCCCGCAACACTTGAGAGCGTGGTATAAATGACAGCCATAGCCAATATATAGCCGAAGTAGGAGTGTGCCTATGTGCTGTTGAAGACCTTCTGCCAAGTCGAACTCATTTAGCATCTCAGCCCTATCTCGAGAGTCCAGATCAGCGCAGATGCGGGGTGGTTTAAAGGAACAAATGCTGCGATACTTTACAGTTAGACAGGGATGTCACATACACGAATGGTAGACGCTCTTGGTCCCGTGAAACGTGGGGCCGTAGATCCTTCTGATCTTATGCTAGCATTCAGGCTGACATACTTCCTGTATACCTGCCTAAGTCCCGCGGCATGGATTCTGCATTATGAAACCCTGCTCGGGGCGTAGATCTTTCTTTAGTCTATGTAGATTTCTATAGTGTACATCGTGTGCTACGGAGGCAATGCTTATCTCTCCATCACACCCGTCACCATGCCTCACAAGCGACCGCCTCTAATCCTGATCTCTAAAAGTCTGAAAGGAACGTACAAGATAGCGGTCAGACAAAATGCAACCTCGAATCCAATATCACCTGTCAACTTTGCAATCGGGCCCTCATACCATAGCTGCGACATGCACGGGACAATCAATCCAAATGAGCAGATCCCCGCACCAATCGACGCAATTCCAGTGGGCAACATTCTCCAGTTTCTCCACATCATGTGGTCGTAGGTCATATAGTCGCCTTTACGGATAAACGCAAACTCGACAATCATGACGGCGACATACGATGCAGACCAATAGCTAATTATACCCAGAAAATTCTCCAGCGATTGGAAGAAGCTGTGCGCTGCCTCGATGGCCACTGGGATTAAGACCGCAGTGGTGATGATTGAGAAGGCGGCACGAGGTACGCGTGTCAAGATCGGCAGGAACATCTGCATGTTCAGAGCAATGGAGTACATGCTGATGGCGATATTCCCAACAACAGAGAGCGCCAGGATGACTGCGACAAACTTGCCGAACCCGCCAGCGGGAGACAACATAGCTGTCACAACACCGCCAACTGAATGAGCTATATTAGCGGCGTCCCATTCGGGGACGTTTGGGATAGCTCCTCCGATGGCGGCGCCGAGGATGAGGAGAAGGATGGAGGGGGTCACCATCCCAGCGTAGATATATGTGAACACTTTCAATCTGTAGAAGGTGTTAACAGATAAGGTCTTTGGGCGGGTAGAGAAGAGAGAGATAAATATATAGCATACCTTGACGCAGAAGGATCGATATAAATGCCAAAGTCCGAAACAGTTCCACCAAAGGGTATCATGAAGCCCGCAATCAGAGATGCAAAAGTGAGAACTGACTGCACCGTAGCAGGCGCCTCTGGTACAGTCTGGTGCGTGAGGTTCTTGCCTCCGCACCCGACAAGGATAACGATTGCTACAAAGACCGGGATCCAGCTGTAGCGTTCGTAAATGTGAAGAACTTTATATCCACCAAAAGAAGCAACGAGCGCGATGATGCAGGTGATAACAATGCCAACGTTAACGCTGATGGTGCTGTCACTTACAGCGGCCAGGGTCTGGCCACCTACAATAGCGGCGATAACAGTGAACCCAGTTATGGTTGCAGAGTTAAGAAGCAAGATAATACTAACGCCAAAGAGACTATGGCTTGATTAGCAAGCTGCGTGAGGTCGGTCTATCGAGGAGCATTGCTAAGACATACCCAAAAGCGTACCGAGCTTGGATCATTTGTCGCATTCCCGTCTTGGGCCCCAGAGTCCCCATATACGCCGGCGCGATAGTAGTGAGCAGCGTGAAAAAGATGATAACGAGCGAGGAATCACGAAGGCTCAGGCCAAAGGCGAGTGGTCCAAGCATCCCTGTGGGGATCCTACGAGTCTATCAGCGAAGGCCAATCTGGATGCGCGATCATGACATACGGCAGAAGACATAGCAATGCCGTAAACCAGATTGTAAACAAATTAAAAACTCTTTTGTCCGTCCTCTTCACTATAGGTACCGGAATAATACCGTTTTCCTCAACGCCCCATCTCAAAAATTTGCGCCAAATGGCGCTTTTGGGCTTCAAGGCTTCATCGAATGACGACGTTTCAGCTGGTGTTGAAGACCGCGTAACAGCAGATTTCTCCAAATCTTGAGCGTCCATCTGTGGCGGCAGGGGCTGAATTGAAAAGTCCAAAGGTCATGGGTCACATTTTTACCGTTGACGGCGACCAAGAAGTTTGCGGTCAAAATCGGACTCGCTTAGGATTACAAAAAAAAAAAAACTGTACGACACGACAGTGACCATGTCTTAATTAGGAAGCTTTTGTCTTAAATAAATTGCTTCAATACCAGGGGCTTATGCTGATGGAGTAAACAATGGGAATAGAGATTTGAGCTTCCCTTTTTCTTCTTGCTCCAACTGAAAGATATTAATGGGGTTGGAATTCCACTTTTTCCGTCGTAAAAGGCGGGTGTCCTACCCCACACAATCACAAGCGGCTAGCTGTACTGTACTGTACAGAGTATTATTGCATTAACACCTTGGGGCGAAATTTTGAGCACATTGGGTCAATTAAATAGGAAAGGCTTATCTGCCATCTACGGAGCATAGTGGGTGAGCGTTACTGCCATTATGGAATTATGCTAATATAGAGAGACGAATCCTTACACACTATGACCGCTACCTATTCCGTATGAAAAAATTCAACCCCTCATCATCAAGGTTTGGCCACTGATACAGTGGCACCTCCCCCCCTGTGTTGGTCATCAACGCGCACCACTCGTCATATCCATTCATTACCGAGGCAGCCTCGCCATCCGCCAGAGTAGGTAAGAAGGCCGTGTTATCGTTGTAGAACTGGGCCCCTTCTTTCTCCTGCAGGTGCGGCCAGCAGAGTTTCAGGCTGATGTCTCGGCATTTGGAACTGTTGGGACTGAGTTCTGACATGGAGTCCATGACAGCCAATGAAGCTCGAATTTGCGAGCGCCAGTCAGGGGCCAGCGGATGCTGTGGATTGTGTCTCAAACAATGTATGGGGACCAAAGTGGCATGGAACAAAAAGTACCTGTACATGCTTGTTAGCTTACGTCGAGTGTCTGTTTTCCTGGGGATGGTGACAACTTACAAGACATACCATGCAGCAAGTCTGAAGTGAGCCCGAGACGTCCAATACTCTTCAACGGACAGGATGGTCTCCTTTGCTGCGTCAAGACATCTGAAAACAGCCAAACTTTCTGTGCTTGTTGAGGTCTGCGGATCGTAGGGTGACGAGCTCAGGGCCCATCTAACTAGGAATGGGCGATACATGACAATTCTGAGATTTCGGTATCGCCATTTCGTAATTCCAACACCAAGTGCATGTTTTGACCCTGCCGGAGGAAAGGCTGAGTAATAGTGTGGCCACTGTGCGAGCCAAGCGCCAATGTTTTCATCGTCCAGTGTGATAAGTTCCGCAGCCGTCGGGAAAGACCCGGTAATAAGGCGATTGTAGATGCACATCGTCCTAAGGTGGTACGATGATTGGATCCGAAGATAAGTATATAAAGTCAGGCCGTCGACCTCTGGCGGATATGGTGCTGAGTCCGAAACCAAATCCTACGGGGCATTAGTGTTAGAAGGCCATTATGAACCCAGTGACTTTTCACTAACCTCTTCATGTATGCTCTTCGGTAGGGCCGTCTCAACTCCAGCCTGAGGCCAGTTCAGGGGCCGACCATAGGTTATGGTGGCGCCAACATCAAGAACACAGAGAGTCCACCATACCCTGCGTCGAATTTCCATCTGCAGCGCGGGGAGATTTCCCTGTTCAAACTCTTTGTGAAGACCCAGCCCAATACCCAGGCGGAGGGCTATCCCGCCATAATTGTAGCCTGTGTTCGGCTTGTTCCTTTTTTGCAGATACGTAGCTGATAGGCCAAATGCCTGGACAAGGGTCAAGTTCCCAACCTCAAGATTGTCAGCGAACAAGCTTTTCTGTGCCGCTTGGAAGATGGGTAGATCGGTGGCATCGGAGCAGTTACTGCTGGCAAACGAACCAAGCGCGGCGAGGATATTGGCGAGAGTGTTCCAATTCTCTTTATCAGGACGAGGCAGAGTGCCTGCGTACTGCGCCCGGAAAGTCGGCTCGTGCACAATTGGGAAAGTAGGGTGATAAAATGTGAAGAAGGCGTCGATGAGATTTTCAACTACTACTCGGGTTAGTATGGACTGGGAACGATACCACTGGGTATGATCCGCCTGTTGCTGGAACAGGGACTCAAAATGCTCCGGTGGAACACTAGTCTCGGCCTCTTCACCATCCCTTCGGGCTGATAGGATCTGGCGCAGGAGAGCAGCTCCAGAAACATTACCCAGGTAGCCTCTGTGGTCTCCCACAGACAGCGAAGCCATGCCATCCATGATGGCTTGAGGAGACTCGCCGCCCCCAGAATCCATAGTGGGTCCATACGCGGACCACGATGACTCCTGTTCATTCCATTCAAAGTTGTCAGCCACGGATGGGGCAAGCTCATAAGATCTGGCCGAGTGTCCAGTTCCAGAGAATGGTTCTGCCCCTACTTCGATACTGGGCACCAGCTGTGAGGTCCCGGGTAAATGGAACAACGGGGTCACCGCACTAAGCCCAGAGGGAAAAGCTTCGGGTGTGAGGATGTGGTGGTGGGACGACGGCGTCGTAGAACTGCTGCTCGCGTGCGGAGGTACGCTGCCTTGGGGCGGCCTTACAGCAGCTGTTCCATCCATCATCTCTGCAAGCTGCTCCTCCGTAAAGTGGCTCCTTAAGAGGGCTTCTGCCTTTTCAACTCGCTCCTCCAGGATCGTGAGTTGCCTGCAATCAACCATGTCAGCAGCCGGAGCTTTGGGTGCTGAAGCTGACAACGCATGTCGCTAGAAGCTTAAAGGCTTGCCTACTTTCTTGTTAAACGGGTTTTACTGTGCTTGTCGTATAGACAATGACGCCTATACTTCTGGCACACCGCGCATACGGGCATGGTGCCATCGCACTCGACTCTTCGCCGACGACATTCTCGACACGAAGTTGGCACCTCCGCCACGGATCCTCTTGCTACACTCGCTTGTGAAGGAGAGGGAGCAGGAAGTTTGCTGTCCATAGCTTAGTTTAAACATGAAGGGTCTTGTCGTCTTGTCGTCTTGTCGTTGATGGGCTCCTTTGGTCATGTGCCGGGTGTTTTATAAGTCTTTCCATTTACGTATCTTAAAATGTCTCTGCACCCCCGATATTGACCCCACAACAATCCGGCGGGGTGGACCAAATCAGAAGATGTGTGCAGGGTGCGCCACTCACCCTAAGTGGCGTAGTTCAACACGGCTCATCCATATTAGGTCTAGGTAGTCTTCGCACTAGTGGCGTTAGTTTGGGTTACAAGCATGCGGTTCACGATTTACATCTACGGACACAGAAAGCTTGTACGGTGCTGTTTTGAAAACATATGTTTACAAATTTTACATTTCATACTATTGTGCTTACTCTGGTATCTAAGTGTGTAACTTGAGGGCGAGCATTGGCGTACAATGTACTTTGACGGTTATAGCGTCCCGGGATATCATCCGTGTTGATGTTCTTAAAACAATTTAACTCCACTTAGCCGCAGCATTGCCCAGCAACCCCATTCTAGCTTATACAAGGTATCTAAATCCCTTCTGCATCCTCATAGATTCGTCGGTCTGGTTCATCACATCCTCAGCAAGGTCAGGCTCGGCATCCACGACTCTCTGTTGCTCCTCGAGCTTTTTGTTGAGGTTGGAAAGCACTGTACGGAAGACCAGGCAGCCGAAAATGGTAATGCCAAACATAGCCGTCACAATACCGTAACTCTTGCGATATCCATTCGCCTTGAGATTCCATACGTATGAGCCAGCAACATTACCAAGCTGGCTGAATGCGTTGACCATTGCAATTGCGACGGCGCGCTTAGCGGGTGGGCGAGGGAACGATGAGCTGATCCATGAGTACAGAACAATGAACCTAGTGATTACTCGTTAGTACTCCATAAACGATTTATACAGTTTGAGCTGGTGTCGCTGAGACTGGTGAGGACTAACCCAGCGTAAGAAGCTGCTTGCAAGAAGAGAGCGACATATCGAGCAGCGACATTTAATGTACTCATGCTGATCACGAAACCAACCAGTCCAACACAGACTGGTCCGACAATGTGCCAGAACTAGACAAAACTATTAGTTACCCATTGGTACATCTTGGGCATGATTATGGACTAACCTTCTCTTGGTGGCGATCAGAGCTCCAGGCGACGATCAGGGAGAAAATGCAGGAAAACACCCATGGTGGTGAACTCATGAGCAGAGTCGGCACATATCCAAAGCCGAGTGTTTCAGTAAGAGTAGGCTACAATATGAGTTAGAACCTGAAGATACCAGAGATGAGTAACAAGGAGAACTTACGAAGAAAGCGTTAAAGGAAAGGCCAACAACGTAGGCGGTTAAAGTAAGCATCAGAATGTAGATCTTAGGGTCTTTCAAGGCCATGATTAGTCCATCGAAAGCCCCTTGTTCCTCGGAGTCCGTGTCGGTCTCGCCAACATCCTCGGTCATCCGCAGCTGCGCTACTTCAAGCTCCTCCTTTGTGAAGCCGCGCGCGTTGTGTGGCAGGTCAGGGAGAATAAACGCGGCAGAGATGGCAACACCCATGGTGATGGCTCCCTCAACTAGAAAGATAAATGGTCAGCAATTTGTCCAGCAGCGACTAAATCAAGGTGGCAATAGTCTTACTCCAGAAGAGCCAACGCCATGCGGCGTGACCCAGAACTCCTTGCATGTTGGAGAGTACTCCAGCCCCAATAAGAGCCGAAAAGGCATTGGAGATGAGGTTTCCACAGAAAAGGATGGCATTCCGAGATGTCAACTCTCGGCGGGTATACCATTTCGACAAGATAAGCAAAGCTCCCGGAAGGAAGGCAGCCTCAATAAATCCGAGGAAGAAACGGATCAACACCATGCCGGTGAAATTGGTCGCAACGCCCGATAGTGTCGATACAAGGCCCCAGATAATCATTACTGCGGAGATGTAGAGCGAGGGGCGCTGAATCCGGTTCATGAACATGTTGGAGGGTATTTGCATGAGAATGTACCCAACGTAGAGGATACTAAGGCAGGTTGAGTATTCGTTGTTATCCAGGCTCAGATCATCCTGAAGACCCTTCAGTCGCGCAGCAGCAATGTTGTTGCGGTCAAGGTAGTTCATAATATAGATGAGGACGAAGAGCGAGCAGCGAGCATCGAGCTTCCGCTTCAGGCTCTTCTCAACACGCGCGCGGTGCTCAGGGTCGGCGAGAGAGGGTATCCCGACAGCATGTTCTCCAGGTGCCGTCTTCTCGAAGTTCTCGACTGCCTCAGAAGTGGGCTTGTCGACCTGGGCCGCATATGTGCCCGCTTTGGAGACTTCGTCTGCCATTGTGACGTTTCTCAGCTAGACCGGCAGCTTAAGAGAGGGAATAAGGAGTTTATTGAGTGAAAGAATGAAAGAGCGAAAGAGAAACCTTTTAACAAAAACGAAACTCTCTGGAGGACCCCACGAATCTGGGGTATGGGGTAATCATAGTTATAGTTTTTCTGTACATCACCTAACAGACTTATTTGCCGTTGACCTCCCATGTATCCCGACCCAAAATCTCAACAGAGGCTCAATTAAGTGGTTCTGGGGTCCATCGCCCCTTCCTAGTTGTAGTCTAGCGCATAAAAAATCCATGTGGGGAGGTTGACAGTCGGCCACCTATCATCATGCTGGATCGTGCAGAAACAGGCCCAAGATGAATGCGCGAGCTTAATATGACGTTTCGTTCCAGGGGTTTGTAACCACTGTGGGGACTGTAATGGACCACTAATTCAGATCATCAGATGGTAAGAAAAGTCTCGGCCAAATTGTCTCCAACACATCTAAAATATTTCACCGACATCCCCACGATCGAACCACGCAGTTCCCCGTATTAAAGTAGACAGTCAACCTCACCCGTGGGGTAAAATGAGGGTGATATTAGCATTACGGAGTACAAAACCCCGGATTAGAAAGACTGAAGGTGCCGAGGCTTTCCGGATGTTGGGGTAGGTATCATGGGTGCCATGCACCCTCTTATACGACAACCAAATTAGCAATAAGTACTCTGTTGAGATGCTGAGAAGTGAGAAATGATGATTGGAAGGCCGGGCATGGGAAAGTTGACTGGGAGGCGGCGAGGGCGGCGAGGGCGGCGAGGTGGGTAAGCAGGACATCGTCCTGGGAGTGTAGGAGGATATATTTCTGTACGTTGAAGACCCGCCCGGGGGATACCGGGCGAAGATTATCGTGGGTGGCCAAGTCTGTAGCCCTGACGATCTAATTGTAAGTAGTGCGATAGATGCTGAGGTGCGATGAGATGGCTGTTCGCTGAGTTGATGTCTTTGATTGATACAAAGTAATAGCAGCTGTCTGCCATTGGTAAGTATATTGCATTCCATGAGACCAAAGGCTCATATAGTGTCTTCTCACGATTTAATATCTCTATATCAAGGAGGCAGACGTATAATATCGTCGAAGACGCCAGGTAGCCAACATCTATGACGTCTACCACTTTCACACGTGCAGTTGAGTATCCCTCGCCTTAGTTTTGGACATTACACTGACGATCATCATAGTGCCATCCAACCTTCCATCTTTCGAGAATAACCCCACTACCACTAACGGCCATCGAGATTCATATCTACTAGAATCTTTGTTTTGAACTAGCTTCTTATCGAAGCCCATCGCCCAGAAACTTAAAAGACTATCCCTAAAGCCCTCAGCTTCCCGACACGCTAGTCTAAGTTCACGCGGCTCTCGGATTTAGAGTAAACCTAACAGCGGAACAGTGTCTTGGACGCGGAGTTAACTGAACCTAAATTCCTGTCCATACTATCTTCAACCAATTGAAGATTATCAATGCCTTCGCCTGGTAATGACTTGGTGCATTAAATCAGACGTCTTCGGACATCCGAGTCTAATGCTCATGTTGACGTGTAGTCGTTGTACGTCATGCGGCCCGTTGCCATCTCGAATATAAAAAGAGCGAAGCGTCCCTCCACATAAGGAAGAAGGCAGCATAGTTCATTTGAAGGTATCCCAAGACATCACCTTCTCAATAGTCCACCAAGTCCATTACACAGCACCAACCTGTTACAAATCTCTAGCAACATGACCGACCTTTGGAAACCCGCCCCAGAGCCGGAGTGTGAGCTCGGCCGGTACCGCATCCT
The DNA here is from genome assembly GCA_000750815.1 of Pseudogymnoascus sp. VKM F-4516 (FW-969). NCBI lineage: Eukaryota > Fungi > Ascomycota > Leotiomycetes > Thelebolales > Thelebolaceae > Pseudogymnoascus > Pseudogymnoascus sp. VKM F-4516 (FW-969). The sequence continues at coordinate 26,670 of JPJZ01000621.1, forward strand.
CTCTCCCACGGCCGGTATCCGCGTATCTCCTCTCCAGCTTGGCGCCATGTCGATAGGGGATGCGTGGTCCAGTTTCATGGGGAGCATGGACAAGGAAGCCTCGTTCAAGCTGCTCGACGCCTTCTACGACGCCGGCGGCAACTTCGTCGACACGGCTTGTAACTATCAGGACGAGCAGTCCGAGGCCTGGATCGGCGAGTGGATGGCAGCGCGGAAAAACCGTGACCAGATGGTCATTGCGACCAAATATACCACGGATTACAAGTCTTATGCACTCGGAAAGGGGAAGGCGCCCAACCACTGCGGGAACCACAAGCGGAGTCTACACATGTCCGTAAGAGACTCGTTGAAGAAGTTGCAGACGGATTGGATTGATATCCTGTACCTGCACTGGTGGGACCACACGACGTCGATTGAGGAAGTCATGGACAGCTTGCATATCTTGGTTCAGCAGGGCAAGGTGCTATACCTCGGTATTTCCGACACCCCCGCATGGGTGGTCAGCGCGGCGAATACCTACGCCAAAGCGCATGGGAAGACGCCATTTAGCATCTACCAGGGACGATGGAACGTCTTAATCCGTGACTTTGAGCGGGAAATTCTCCCCATGGCACGACAGTTTGGCATGGCTCTCGCGCCATGGGACGTCATGGGCGGAGGGAAGCTCCAGACAAAGAAGGCTCTTGACGAGCGCAAGAAGGCGGGAGAGGGGCTCAGGAGTATGCTTGGTCACGGACAAACCGAAGATGAGGTGAAAATGAGTGAAGCGCTGGCGAAAGTGGCAGCAGAGCATGGGATTGAATCTGTTACAGCCATAGCGCTCGCATACGTCATGTCCAAGGCGCCATATGTATTCCCTATGGTTGGCGGGAGGAAGATCGAACATCTGAAGGACAACATCCAGTCACTCAAAATCCGGTTGACGCCAGAACAGATTGCGTACCTGGAGAGTGTGAAACCATTTGATGTTGGCTTCCCAAATAACTTCCTCGGTGAAGATCCGCATGTCACAGGCAAGACTGGAGGAATTCTTGTTGGCAATGCTAGTTTGAGCTGGGTTAAAGCGCCCGCGGCTATTGGGTACGAGGGTAAGTGAGGTTGCTATTTAGGGATATAGAAATGAAATATATTATTAGTGAACAGGTTGAAAGACTGGGAATGAAATATTGGCAATTGGGGTATTCCGCCTCGTGATTTATGCATGATTGCCTTGTTTGCATGGATATGTGGAACGCAACACTATGAAATTCCAACAAACACAACCCAGTGGTCAATTAATACTCAATTACGTGTCCGCTCCAGTCATTTGCTCGTTTTCTCTTCTCCTTATTACTGCATTATGGGCCAAGAACAGTTTTGCTATGAGCCACTACAGCCGCGCCATATTCGTGTTCTAGATGTGCAGCGAGGGGCGAGCCAATCCGGGAATATTAGCTGCAAATGTATTCACTTATCGCTCGACGACCCATCGAGGCCACCATACGTTGCAATATCGTACAGCTGGGGAACTGACCAGAAAAAACCGCGCCAGATCCTCGTGGATGGCCATGTGTTGCCAGTCACGCAAGCTGTATACGACATGTTTTGCAGTAAGCATATGACAGAGTCGAACATTTTGTTATGGATCGACGCCATCTGTATCAATCAAGATGATAAATACGAGAAGTCGGTGCAGGTTTCACTTATGGGAGATGTTTACTCCAGCGCGGACCATGTGCGGGTATGGCTGGGACCGTCTGGCGAGAATAGCAGCCTCGCAATGAGCTTTGCAGAGACAATTTATTCGATATTACCAGAGATCGAGACGGACCCGGAACGGACTATGTACTATGTCCAAAAATATCCCGAAGGAGGGCCCGAATGGGTTGCTCTTGCTAATCTCCTCAATCGCCAATGGTTCGCCCGTACCTGGGTTATTCAAGAAGTTGTCCTGTCCGCCTCTGCCACTGTTATATGCGGAGATGATACTCTGCCCTGGAACATCTTGGCCCGGGCTATAACGGGCCTGCGTGCATTAGATTATGATACCATGATTGCAACCGAAGTAAGCCGCAACTTGGTATTGACGAACGGCGATGTCAAGGGGATTGGCAGAGTCGTAAGTTTAGATGCAATCCAAAGGTCTCGACAGAACGATGAACCCATACCGCTTCTTAGCCTGATGACAGTGTTTCCTGATGCTGAAACGAAAGATCCGTTAGACAAGGTATATGCCTTCCTAGGCGTTGCAACGGATGGTTCGTATTCTCTTTCCAGATTGGCCTTCGATCGCTTTATTAAGTGCATTATCAGAGTCAAAGCGCTCAAAGCTCAAAGCTCAAAGCTAATATTCACCTGTAGCAGTTGGTGACCCTATATTCGTGCCAGACTATACAGAAAAGAACTCCACTAGAAAATTCTTTGCCTCAATAAGTAGGGTCTTCCTAGCCAGAGATGGGAGACTTGACTTGCTTCGATGGAGTGGTATTACTGAGAAATCCAAGGTTCCATCATGGTCTTTAAATTTCGTGCGTACTATGCCGAGACGAGAGCTTGGGAACTACCTGGTTACCACCAATGCGAGACAAGACCTCATCTTCAGCAGCGACGGCTATGAACTAACACTACGAGGAATAATAATTGACTCGATTGCTCAAATTGGCAGCTTCCTTCAATCCGGGCACCCCCTTGGCGACGACGAAACCCCAAATTACTACGAGTGGTATCTTCAAGCAAAAGCTCTCTTCCAATCGACCTCTCTAAGACAGGACAAGGAAGCTTTCTGGAGGACCATAGTAGCAAACCGAGTGCGTGACGACAGTCTCCCCCGGGACGAAAGGGAATCAGTGCCAAGCCAGGACTACGGCGAGTTCGCGCGAGATTTCGAGTCGATCATGGCCCAGATTTCCAAGGTGGAGGATGCATCGGAACACCTCCTCACCCCTGAAGGGATGAGAGCAATGGCCTTCCGCTCCACCATGATCAATTCATCCAAGTCCCGACGCTTTAGTATTCTCTGTGGAGGCTCTGTGGGTCTCATGCCTACGGGAGCCCGCCCTGGAGATCTTATTGTTGCATTCCTCGGCGCCAGTGTCTTGTTTGTTATACGACCTGCCGCTGTCACTTCTACCGCTCCTCAGAAGTATCACCTCGCTGGAGAGTGCTATGTGCACAATAGAATGGATGGTCAAGTACTTGATCTGGGTCTAGAATCGCGAGATATTGTGCTAGTATGAGGATGGATTACGGCCCACAATTACATTTCGCCTATATATCTATCCATGGCAGAATAGAGCGTTCTCGAACGACTGGTACGAGGAAGGTAAGATCACCAAACACATTTCAAGAAAACAGCAACAAAAAAAAAAAAAAAAG
>JPJZ01000622.1:0-52917 GCA_000750815.1 Pseudogymnoascus sp. VKM F-4516 (FW-969)
GAGTCTATGGTCGTTTGAGTCTATGGTCGTATGTGATTGTTCTTCAAGTATGGTAAAGTATAAGGACTGGACGAGAATGGGGGTGGACCGGGAAGAGACCCACCACGACACCACACACATTTCAAAGTAAAGAAGGAAGGTGCGACAGAAAACCCGGACTAGCTCCTCCACTAGTAAGGGACAGAGACATATCTATATCTAGGGAAGGAACGAGTGGGGACGTATATGAACTTCTCTAGGAAAGAGCGATGGAAACGGGGGGCTTGGCTGGATATCGTGGGTGGGAGTCTGTGTTGTATGAGCTTGTGCGTGCCTAATAAGGCGGTAGATGGGGAGGAGGGGTTGATCGAACTCTTTGATAGCCCTGCTATGCTATACTATGCTATGCTATGCGCCTTATATGCCCCAGCCACCTCCAAAGGAGTAGCTTGTTATGTAAATCCATCCACCAAAACTAGCTGTGTATAAACCTTCCCCGGCTATCTGATATGCATATCTCCATCTCATCACCTTCCCGACTCAGCAGTCCCCTCTCTCGACCCCCTCACCTCCTCCGCCTCACTGCTAACTACAAGGTCCCCCCACCCCTCTCCTCCCGTCCTCTCCACCTCTGCTGGCCCCAACCCCTCAAACCACCACTCCCTCCTCACTCTCCTTCCTCCCCCCCACAGAGCCGACATAGCCGCCCTTGTCGTCCTTGCCCTCTTCCCTCTACCCCCCTCACTCACCAAATTTCCTGCCTTAACCCGCTCCCTCGCTGCCCTAGCATCGCACGCCATAATACCGCGTACATACGGTGCGATATCCGTAGCGAGGAGCACCATAGGTCGATCTACGCACGATGCCTCGAGATGCGGGGGTGGGAAGAGCGGTTTCTCGGGGATGCCGAGCGGGTCGAAGGCCAAGCTGTAGTGGGCGCGTGAGATGCCCCCTGGAGGGGTAGAGCGGGTGTGGGTGATACGGGTGAGTAGTTGGTGTTCGGCGACCGGGTAGAGGCTGGTGCGAAGGGGTCGGGGGAGGGAGGAGTTGGCATGGGAGCGGGCGAGGGATTTGAGGGTGCTGGTCAGAGCGAGTGGAAAGGAGGATGGGGGGAGAGGAGTGGCGGGAAGGAAAGTGGAGCCGATAGGGAGGTCGGCGAGAGATTTGGCACTTATTGGGGGGTCGGTGGTGTCAAGGAGGGTCTGTGCGTGTTAGGAAGGGCGTGGAAAGCTACATAAGGAGGAGGCTTACATGGTTGTTGGAGTTTAGTGTACCGGAAGCACAGAGGTCGGCGGCGCTCATGGCGTCAGCAAAGACGTCGTATGATTGAAGGGCCTTGAGGCGTTTCATCCTTGAGAGTTCGACGGGTTTGTTGAATTTGTTGGAGCAAGAGCCAAGATCGAGCGTCGTATACCAGTCTCCAGCATCAAGTTCCCATTCGTTCCAAGTCTGTTTAAGTATTTCTTCCTCGATGTCGTTGATGCCAGACGGATCGCACAACGAATCTCGTCCTAACCACCCCATGCCGTTCCTGTAAGTGTCCTCGCTCACAACCCTGACAGTGTTGCCCTTGGAGTCTTTATCAATACCAACCGGAAGACGGGGATAGAACCAATCGAAGCCACCCCTTTGGTCACCCACACCGATCTGGCACCAAAATTCGAGATCCGTCATTGACGCCCGAAGATCGAATTTCTGTGCTTTATACAACGCTGTAACTGCTGGACGCTTCAGGGCATGACCTTCGTTTGCAGCTGCTAGGAGCATGTAATCGACGGCGAGGTCAACAGGGGGTGGTGCAAACCGGATGATGGCATGCAATGGCAAAAGCTGGTTCAAAACTAGAGACTCGTCGTTGCAAGTCATGATGATTGGCCGCTTGGATTGTGATATTAAGGTCAGGACTGTCGCCCAGAACTGCTTATCTTCCTCAAAGAGGATGTCCACCTCTTCAAGCAGAATCAGCGACTGCTTCTGTTGCTTTGGCTTCTTGGCTGGAGCCGGGTCTGCCGGGCGCGACGTAGTATCTGAGCTTGGCTTTGCTTTCTTGGTCTTCAGTTCCTTGGCTTTTGGCGCAGAGGACTTGAAAAAGGATTTCATCGTCCCTTGCCGGCCGCTCTTCAGATCAGCATCAAGAGCGTCCGAAGCGCGTTGGAGGTCGTCACTATCGTCCGATTTTTGCTCTTGCGTTTGCTGTACTAGATGATTCCTTGTCATATCACCAACCTTCTCAAGAATGTCCTTGCCGCTACGTCGGCTGCTAGAATTGATCTCAAATACTTCGAATCCAAGTTCCTTCGCAACAGCGTAAACAGCCGCTGTTTTGCCGCACCCATTCGGTCCGCTTATTACAACTGCGTTTAACAGCTTGCTGGGATGCTTTGAGTTCATCGATTTCAGATCACCGTGCCGAATAACAGTTTTCTTCGGCCTGCCAAAGCCGCCACGAGGAGATTCGTTGTCAGAATCAGATACCTCGTCCATATCGTCGGCTTCATCACCACTAGACACAATGAAATCTTCTAGCTTCTTCAACTTCCGTTTCTTTTTGCCGCTGTTATCCCTTTCTGCCTTTATAGGCCCAGGCGAGGCTCGAGAGTTGCTAGAGTCAGCTACTTTCGTATCGACAGAAATAACAGTCAGGGATTGTAGCCATTCTTTCAGTATGAAAGCTTCTCTACCAGTTTGCAAAACCTCTGCCGCCGAGCGTGGCGCATATTTGTGTATCCACGACTGAGTCTGATATTGTGATTTGTCGAAGGCGCCTAATGTTGTCGGTATACTGCTAAATAGCTTCTTGATCGCTGGGTGCGGGGAAGAGCCCAGGCTGTCTCTACTAAGCTCATCATCACTATAGTCGTCCGCGAGGTGTCCCGAGGTCACGGCAGATTTTAACTGCGGCCTGATACGTCGCTGAAGCTTGCATCCCGATTCGAAATGCCGTTCCGGCAAACGAAGACACCTATCTGGTGCATTAAAGTGATTGGCGCTAAGATCCTTCAGTTCCTTCCGAACAGCATTTATCTCAAGCTTAGCAGCAATAATATTTAAAATATCTTCGTTGGCAGTAGCTTCACTAGCCGCATATTTAGATTTATGATTTTCAGATCTGAGAAACTTCGACGGTTCTGGTGTTGGGGTCGGCGGATGGCTATTCTCCAGGCCTCTGACATGGGTCATTCCGTTTGGTGGCCATATCGGTTCGACAGCCCCAGGGAACTTCATGAGGCTATTGGAGTTTCCGAAAGCGGCAAAAGTATTGGCGTTGGGAGGTGGCCCACTTGGAGGCCGTCCTGTTGTCGGCACTCGGGTTGATGCCATTTGTTGGGGTGCAACGGTGGTAAGGTCGACAGAGTCATCTTTTTTTCCATTCCGGCTGGGCTTCGGCGCGGCTTTACCAAGGAAAAACGGATGTGGAGATTTGGCTGTGTTGGTTTTTGCAGGGCGAGATTCGACCTCAAGACTCTGCTTGGGAGGGGCCTGAACTGGCTTGGTGGTGCTCAATATGTTGTCTATCTTGTTCCCTACACTCGACCGACTGCTTGTATCCGACCCGTACCTTAATGTAATAACTAGCGATTTGCGATTTTTGCGGCCTTTGGGTGGGACCTGTGCCTTGATGGACTGCTTGGGTGGAGAGCCGATTGTGCCTGTTTTGATGTTGAAATGAAGTAATTTCTTTGGCTTTTCCTTGCATGCAGCGGATTCCATTGGCTTTCCGACTGACTCCGAATCGGCTTGGCCAATTTGCAAAATGTTGTCTGTAGTATCAGGCCCAATAGCCTCCGGCGTATTCCGGCGGAAATCCGCTCCACCTTCAAGTCCATGAGATAGCAATGGTGTTCCATGGCCATTTTCGGAACCCAATACGTTAGGAACATTGCTATTCTGGTCAACTAGTTGTCCCAGCGCTTCATTATATGGGGGCAGGAAGCCGTTCGAATCACTCGGGGCGACTGCGTTTTCGAGCTTGGTATGGTAATTCCGGCCCCTATTATCATCCGGCGGCGTCGTTTTTCGCCTTTTCCGTCGAGATTCGTTTAGATCTGCTTCTATACCCTCACTGTTGTGTATGGTGGTTGGTGGGGCAGCCCGTTCAAACTGCCCTGGGCGATGTTCAAGGGGTGTAGGCTGCACATTGCCGTGAACATTGTCTAACGATGATGATGGTGGAGTATATGCACTTGATTCGGTAGAGCCTAGCTGTGCAGTATGTGGCAGGTCGCTCGGTAGGGCTAGAGTTGGATTTGAAGCTGCGAACCAGAAACGTTAACACACCAAGTTGCCAAATGAATGGCTATCGAATGAGAAGTACACATACGGTTCGGTTTGCCAAAGAAAGGATGAATGGTTTTCTTCCTTTCATTATTATCCACCATTGTTCTGGCAGTCACCGCTGCCATTTCACGACTGGAGTCCGCCCATCCACTTCCCTCTATACGCGAACTTCGCGTCACTCAGAATTAAGATATGATGACGGATAGACTCCGAAGTGGTGACAATATGAATAAAATGGTAATGCAGAAATGACAGACAGCGGGCATGTCTTGGCTGACTTCAGAAAAAGTGTTTTCAGAGAGTAATGTCCTCCTATGGCTGGCAATGTTCGAAATTCAGCCAAAGTGGTTCGTCTTGAAGACCGCGTCTTGTCGCGAGACGTCCGAGCTTCACGTTCAGCCCCACTAAAATTAAATTCGACCTGAAATATTAGGTGTCAACTATCTCGGGTCAAACTTTCTCCAAAAAGTTTTGGGAAGTTCGTGATAATGAAAGTCACCGCTCTGGAAGACTTCAACTGTATATATTTTTGCGCACTTAATGGGTAGCGCCAATATGTCGTCCACCTTTACGATTGAGAAGCCACTGGTCGTGGCTTCACTTCCTCGTCCTGTCGACCAGTCCACCGGCCGTTATTTTGTTTCTGATGTTCATGGTGGGACACCAGGCTCGAGGAAGCGTAAGAGAGCAGAGTTAGCCGTGGGAATTAGTGGTGAAGGTGTGAACTTGTACGATGTAAGTAATATCGAAAGACATCCTCATGCAGAGCAATTTGCTAACTCAATCAAGATTCAATCATCAAAACTCGTCACTTCATACGCACTTCCTCCACAGGCTTTGATCACTTGCGCGCCATACTCTCTACGATTGAAGCAAGGCAAAGGACTTGTTGAGAGAAGGACCTATGCATCTACAACGGAGAGTACTCCTCGAGTCACAGTATTCCGCGAGACGACAACAGCAGAAGGCCATGCCGATTCGTCCAGTGCGGTGCACATTGTCCAAGGCTCGACCAAACCAGTCGTGTTCCTCGGCGTTGCGCCAGAGCAAATTGGATCATCCAGTGACAACCTGGTTCTGGTAAAGTCCGATGGAGAGATACAATGCTTAGATGGGGAGGATCTGAAGTTGAAATGGACATCTCCAGCTGCCGCTGTGAGCAAAAACTCTGCCACACCCGACGTTGCACACAAGATTGAGCTTGTCAGCCTCACCGATGCGCATACCGCCAGCAAGGGCCTTCTCAAAGGACAGCCTGACGCATTTTCAATCTTTTCGGAGGATGTGGATGCCAATGGGTTTAACCCAACCCTTCTTGTTCTCATTTCAAGCCCAGTCGATGCCACTGGGTCGGACAACCGTACGCTTCATGTTCTGGCTCTTCCTCGGGTTGGAGAGAATGGGTCTTCCAGCCAGGTGCACTCTGCCCAGACCTTACTCTCTGTTCCAATTCCATGGCTTCATTCTCAGCCGCCATCGAACTTCGGCAAATTACAATACGATATCCATGTTTCATCTGGGCTTTTGTACGAGCTTGCTACCAGGTCACTCACAATCTACGACTTGGTGGATGGCACGATCAAGATCAAATCGCAGCTTAATATCGACAACGTAGCATCATTCTTACGGCTTAGCAGCACGTCTTTAATGACAGCCACTAATGAGACTGTCGATATCTACAACCCTACTTACCATTCTATCCAAGCGTCCACAAACTTAGACAATATCCAGGGAGAGACAGTTTCACGAAAGCGGAAGTTAGATGACGCCGAGGATTCAAGCTCAAAGCAGTGCGAGCTGGTGGCATACTCCACGAAGCACAACGTTGTGCATGCAATCCTTGGTAGTCAGCTCGTAGCTTTTTCGATAGAGGCACGAAAGGATATCCCAAGCCGCCGTCGGGAACTCGGTTTACTCATAGATTCGGTGGGTTGCGGCAGACGCCAAACAGCAGATGGCAGCTCCGGAAAGCTGCACAGAGTTCCATTGAGCTCGCTTTCATCATATATCCCCGGGTCGAGCGCGGCTGTCGACAGTGCTATGCAGGAGCAATTTTCAAAACTTGACCGATGCGTCGCGGAGCAGGACATTGACGGCTTTGAGGAAATAATGGCGCAAGAGCTCAAAATGTACCGCCGGAAGGTAGCGCCTTTTGTGAATGGACTCGCGGTTACTAATGGTGTCAAATCCAAGGATGAGACCAAGTCCAATGATGGAACGGCTGTTCCCGCCTGGATATGGCCATCTGCACGAAGTGGATATGCCGATGTCGACCCACGTTGGGTGCAGTACGCCTTAAGCAGGGTTTTCAGCTGGTCCAGCAAGAACGGCGAGGAGAAGCTTCTTGTCGTATTTTACCCTCACAATGTTGTCAACTGGCTCCTAGAAACCGGAAACCTCAACAAAGTCAATATTGAGACCGCATTGAAGCATGAGTCTCGCAGTGCCGAATCCTATGTTGTCTCAGCAGGGCAACTCGTATCGTCTCTTGTCGATGTCGACCCTGAGATGAAAGTACTCCTTTCCCTCATTTCAAACAACTATCTCGATGCGCCCGATCTTGTACACGCCATTCGCGTACTCATGCAGAGCCTCGAGATCCTCGACGATGGTACCAAGGCAGACAAGCCCCTGCTACTCACAGAAAACGAAGCCCCTACCGCCAATGGCGATATGGAGACTGAAAATGAAATCGAAGAAGCAGATGCAGCCTTACGCCTGGCGGAGTATCAACTTGGAGACGGAGCCAGCATTCGGGGCCAAGCATTGAGCTTGGCTTTGGCTAAGTTACATTCTTGCCCTTCAACAGCAGTCGTGCACGCCTTACAGTCGAACTTGACATCAGGCGAAATTGTGTCTCTTATCTACTTACTCCGCTTTGAGCTTGCGCGAGGCGCGTGGACCTCGAAGTACCTGGACGTTGTGGATAGCATTGACGAGGACACTGGCTCACAGGACAGCACTATTGTCCTGATTTCCAGTCTTGTCAACAGCTGCATCGATGCCATCGGCTCGGGCGGCTGGCTTTCTGGAGACGCAATATTGGCCGGCGGGGATCGTTTCCAGTCGGAGGAATTAATCTCAAGCTTGAAGCTTGAGGTCAGTGCGGCGTTGGAAGGCATTGAAGAAGCGACGTACCTCAAGGGCCTTACCTCGGAAATGGTTCGGTACGGCGAAGCTGTGCAAAAAGCCCTGCCTGTAAGCGCAAAGAAGCAGAAGGTAGACAGTTCTCAGAAGGGAGGCAACGTGCGAAAGAACCAACCAATTACTGTTGACCAGGTTGGGAAGGATGCGACCTTACTTCCCTTTGGATTGAAGGCGGACCAACTGATCTCCCTGATTAAGATTGGGGCGGGTGGGGAACTACAGCGCCGAACTGCGCGGGATATTGGAAGGCTGAAGAGTAAAAAGGTTGGAAAGTACTCGCAGGAGAGGATTGTGATCTAGAAGCCCGAGCTCAGGTACCTGTGCTCAATGATGTTGGGCATTGTTGGTTTCAGCTTATATGGGCGGGTGCAGCCGCCGTCCGCCCATGCGCATGCATGTATATAGCGAAGAGGGGCGTATAGGCGCTGGCGATCCAGTAGTAAATGAGAAATTGTTGGTGATAATGTGATGAAGAAGGCTTGTTTTCACTGGGTGACTGGGGCGGAGTTGAGGCTGGCGCGCATATTGAGAGCTTGTTGGTTGTGTCCCGATTCAGTTCAAGTGAAGTTGTGAAAGTACTCAGCCACATCTGATCAGACGAACCAGAGAAGGCGGTTCGTGCCACACCCCTTCATACCGGTGCGCGAGGCAACAGCTTGGGCAACTTGAGTATGAGCCATCATCTCCCGTTCGGTACATTATAAAGTCATTTCGTGTATAATTCTGCGCATTAATATTACTATAGTAGAGACTTAGTTGTGATGCTTGTGATGCTTATGAATGAATCATTGAGGTACATTATCACCAACACCAAGATTGCAGTAGCGGACATAACAGCCTTGCTTTTCAATCACATTTCTAGCTTCGGCCGGCTTGAACCAGCCGTAGCCCGGCCGTAGAGGGGCTTTCCAGTTTATCCAATCCTATATCTCCGTGTGTTCCCCACACCCCTTCCCACAAAGACCCAGAAGACCCAAAAGACAGGACCCCGCGGCTTCGACGTCACAATCCCGACCACAGCGCGCGTGCAAATTGTCCTGTATCCCTCTGTAGCCGCTCACACAACGTGGACTTTATATGGGAAGTGGATGCAGCCTTCAACATCTACTCTGTACTTGTACTTCGCTTCTTACATTACCATCAATAATCCATTCATCCTACATACCAGTATTACTTTATTAAACACGATAGCGACTCTTCACATGAATACCACCACTTAATACCGATTATCGGAAATCCTTTGATGTGATGACTTTCGGTTCTAATCCGGCGGATATAATTATTGTACTGGAGTTCACGCGCCGGCTGTACCGACAGTGCAAGAACGCCGACGATGCCTACTTCGAGATCGGCCGCGAGATTCGCGCACTCCATACCGTGCTGCGACATCTCAAGTACGAAGTCCAGGCGCCGGAGTCGATACTAAACCGCGATCGAGCGCTGTATGCGCGAGACCTTGCGCCACTCATCAGCGACTGTCGCTTTACACTGGAGGACCTCGAAGAGCTTCTACGGAAATATGGTGACATTAAGAACGGCGATAGGAACGGGAGCACGAGTGGGCGACTGTGGAACCAGATAAAGTTTGGCAGTATCGAGATGGACCAGCTGGGGAGTGTGAGGGTGAAGCTTATAAATCACAAAACGAATATCACGGCGCTGCTCGATACGATACAGCTTCGCGAATCGAGTAGGGTGGCGACGACACTGGATAATCACGGAGGACAACTGGATATAATACTGGATAAAGTGGACAATATTGCATCGCGAATGGGCCAGCGGGCGGCCTCTTTAATGACTACATATGATGATGATGACAAGGAAGTCTGGAAAAGCTTTCGGAGAGAACTGGTCGCGGAGGGATTCTCTAGCGACGTCCTGACTAGACATAAAGTGAGTGCCGATGTTCCCACTTTCGTATCTAATTTCGAAACTAACATTAATCGAAGGATGTATTACGAGCCTATATTCGACAAATCGATCAGAACGGACTTCTCGAAGATGTGCCAGTCGCCGCAAAGGCAAGACAGCCAGTGTTATCCGTAAATACCCAAGAATGGCTCGAGCAAGTTCAATCACCTGCATCTGGCAGCGGCCCACCGTCGTTCAAAACTTCTAGTACCGACTCCTCGATAAAGGAACTCAGAGTCGAAGAAGACAATAGCAAATTTCTACAGTCGATGAAGAACGAGCGGCCAAAGCCGGAATCTATAACGACGGGTTGGAAGGAAGGCATTGGCGACACAAAGGCTCCTCCAGTCCAACCGCTACCACCTGCAATCCCTATACTTTATGCTCCGCCAGTCCAACCTCCACCAGTTCCGTCGCTTCAGCGATCAGGATCTTCAAGCAGTAGAAACGGTTATGATTATGCTGTCGCTAGGAGTCCTCCATCATCCGTGCAACTCAGATCACCAATACCAGAGCCAGAGATATGCACAACGGAGTCCATCCTCGCCGATGACTCTGCGAATGAAAGCAGGATGAGAATGCTGGAGGCACCGAGACCAGACGGCAGACCCCGACGTCACTCCGACCAGAATGACAGAGACCACGTCTACTCTCCTCAAGGCTCTCCCTCCAGCTCCAGAAGTGCGTCGTCATTCACCGATGGAAACGCTATGGCCTACCGCCCTCGGCCCCAGCAGCTACCTGTTCCAGTTCCAGAAGGATCGCTATACAGTGCTTCACCACGTGGCTCGGGAGCCTTGCCCATACCGGTAAGACCTGTAGCCCACCCCCAGATAGACCAGTATGGGCACAGCCCACGAAACATCACCATCTCCATACCTACCAGCCTCGCACCAGACTCACAGGGCCGCGAGATCCCTCGTGATGCAAAGTGGACCAAGATACGCCGCGGTCTTGTCAGCACCGAAATACTCGAAGAAGATCGTCTCAGATACGAAGCGTACGTATTCCATACCACCCCTACTCTACTCCAATCTATCAAAACATACTAACATACCCCAGTCGTCCCGAGTATGTCGCAATCCTCGGCGTCTTCTCTCTTCCCCAAATCCAAGACCTCGCCATCCGCACCGCCGCCCTCCGCGAAGCCCGCCGGGCCCGCTCCCAAAGCGCTCGCAACGCCCGGCCCGCTGACCCCATCCCCACCGCCGCCGCACCACCCAAGAAATCCGTCCACTTTCCCGACGAAGACACGCGCATCTCGGATACGAGTGATGCCTCGTCATCTAGCAGGAGTTCGGCTGATAGGCGGTACAGCCGCGATCGTACCAGGAGGAGGGAGGGCGATGGCGATAGGGATAGACCACAGTACGCGCCGAGGAAGCCGGGACAGTATAGGATTCCGCAGTCATGGGCGGATACCCCGAGTGCGTCTCATGGAGCTGTTACTTCGGAAGGAGGCCGCGATAGGAATCGCCGCGATAAGGAGGAGTCGGTCAGAGGGGGGGCTAGGGGGTCGCAAAATAAACGATGGTCGGAGAGGTTTACGGCTGCTAGTATTGGGGGTGCTGCGGGGAGTTTGCTGAGTGTGCTGAGTGAGGCGGCGGCGGATATATCTCTGTGAGACGGAAGTTCGATTTATTGGGGGATTGATTTGTATGTTTATGATGAGATGGCATGTCGTGTGTTATGATTATGGTAATGACTAATGACTCGAATGACTTTTTGGAACAAGTATTTACGATGCAGGCGTTTGGATTTCATGCGGGTTTATTATTATACCACTTGAGTATCAGCAAATAGAAACCCATTTTGGGGTCATTAATGATTCATTGTCGATAATAGAAACAATCCGTTAGCGCCTGGTCCATGTCCTTGATCGCATAATAATTTACAGTGGTCCCTCGAAACACCATCCATTACACCTTAAACTCATCCCACCACCTTGCCTTGTCCAGCAACATTCCCTTGTCATCAAACTCAACCCCCTCCTTCTTCAACAACTCAATCTTCTTCTCCTGGTTAATACCACTCGGTGCCTTATTCCAATCTCCCATAAACCCACCCACAAATCCCGTCGAAGCGATGCACCTATGACATGGCTATTTACTTGTCAGCATGCATCCTCCATCTTTCATGTCTTCCTTTTTCAGAGCAGAAACCCGGAATATAAACGCTATTTATAGAGTAATGTACAGGGAAGGAGGAGACTCACAACTTCAGGTGCAAACGGGTTGTTCCTCAGCGCACCCCCGATAGCGCGTGGGCTCGAATTCAGGGCATCGGAGAGGGACTTATAGGAAGTGATGCGTCCGGAGGGGATCTGAACGAGGAGGGCGTAGACGCGCTTTGTGACGTTAGTTTCTTCTAATGAAATACCCATCTTTTCGGAACTGGTGGAGATAAATACCTCTTGATAAGGCGTAACCTTTTCTGCCATTTTGCTGGATGTTGCTCTGGGGAGCGGTATCAGACTGAGGTGTGCCAGACTTTCACTTGGTGTTCACATGAGAAAAGAGGAGTTTCTTTGGTTTCGGTGACGCGTTTGAGTGCAGAGAGAATTGTTCAATATTTGTTCCTTCCGTACGTCTTGTGTAAACAGTTTCTTATGTTTAATCCTGTGGGCGCGATGGGCATATTTACGTAGTTGAGGTCCAGAGGTGAGGCTCACAGGAACTCAGTTTGCCCCACCACGCTAGTGCTCGGGTTGCTCTCAATATAACCAATCAGAATGCGGGGCGGCACGGGAACGCTAGAGGTCCCTTGGGAGACTTGAGAGTCTTGGAAGCCGCTGCTGACTCTTAAGCTGTTTCTGAGGACGGCGTGGATATGATCTCATAGACTTGTTTACAAATCTTCTTTTTAGGGGGGGTTGGATACGACGTTGGATACAGTTAGATATTCGCCACTTCAGGTAGACACCGAACACTGTTTGACTCATACGGGGAATCATTCTCGCCTCCAACATCAACGAGTCTCGCGTTAGGTTTGCTACAGAGCTCAGCTCCAGTACTCTAGGAATAAACTGCAGCAGCATCGATGCTTGCCATGCCCACATTTTGAGCCAGCAGTGGCAGTCTCGAACTGCTCAACTGCCAAAATAACCATACCCCATATTAGACCTCTCTTATTAAGAGCCCTCCCTTCCTCGCGCACGGCATTCCAGATGCCAAAAAAATCAATGCAAATCAAACGGAATATCTAAAACCTTCCCAGTAGGATTAACCAAGGCGTTCATAATGTTTTCAAAGATGGCCTCCTGCGAGTTCTGAAGGCCTTTGGGCCCTGCAGGTGACTTCGACGGGGACCACGACGAAAGTGCCAAGTGTGCGTTCGGAAAACGCGTAGATAGAATATTCAAAAGAGCGTCGCTCGAATCCTCAATGTCCATTAAACACATTCCATTGGGGCTCGTGGCTATCAAGACGAAGCTCGATTGCCATGGTTGGATGGTGTAGAAGATCTCCTTTGGCATTGGCTTGGGCGCTGCCACTCGGCCGGGCAATCCTGAAGCCACGGAGTAGAGATCACTGATCAAATCAGTCTCGCTCATGCCCACTACTCTGGACTGAGGCCTAATAGGCGACATATGGCTGAACTTCGAGCTTTTAGAATCGGGCCCTTCCGGAACTGATGGTAGCTGGTGTAGCACGGGTGTCGAGGGGGCTTCACTGGCGGTTTTACTCGCCATGTAGCTAAGTGAAGGTGTTTCTGAAGTAATAGATCGAGGCGACTTCAATTCAGTGTTGCCATCCTTCGCCAAGCCCTCGGCGTAAACCCGTGGTGTGACACCTGTGATCTTCTTGAAGACCCGATGGAAGTGGCTCTTCGTCAACCCGGCTTCTTCAGCCAGGTTTGAAAGCGACGGGATCGAGCCCTTCTCAGCCTGCGTCTTCTCGATTGTGAGCCGCGCTCTGGCTATGAGGGTAGCTTGTGGGTCATGCTTGTCAAGATCCGGCTTACACCGCTTGCAAGCTCTGAATCCGGCCTCTTGTGCAGCAGAGGCGTCGTCTTGGAAGACAACATTTGCTCGGCGCGCGAGTCGAGCACCACAGGTCGGGCGACAATATATGCCCGTCGTCTTGACGCAATACACGAAGTTTCCATCTGCTAGGGGATCATGTGCTTCCAGAGCAGCCCAACGAGATGACTCGGTCAGATAAGAGGCCATCGCGACGATTGAGATCCAATCAGTGTTTCCTGCGCGTCTAGGGCGGTAATACAAGAAAAGATAATGTTCAGCTCATGGCCTGCCTGCGGGGTAAGCGGTGGAGGGGACGCTGCGAGATGACCCTTTTCGCAGAAATCCGTGACAAGACAAATGTCACTGGGATGGTCCAACAGGTGTCCTCAGTTTTTGGAGCACTTTATGCAGGTTCCTTCAAGCAGTTCATACAGCGAATATCGGGGCCCACATGCAATACACAGTCAAAGAAACAGCTCGAATGTTTCATCCCGACTTCGCTGCAGATGTTGCGAAAGAAGAAATATGTAGGAGTGATGGTAGAAGTTGATGGGTAGGAGTTAGATCGTGCCCTGAGCGATACGATATGCACCAAGGAATATGAACCATGAACGACCAGCAGGTGCGAACCAACAAGATGAACCAGCAGTAGTGTATATATTGGAGATGAGTCACGTGCTACTAGTAATCCTACTGGTCCCGCTTGATCACTACTGGCTCACTACGAGTACTGGGTCACTACTGGATCACTATAACATACTATAATATACCAATCGCGTGGTTTGTGTGACGGCGCCACTTGGTGTAACTCGTGTAACTGGGTAGCTTCCGATATGCATGCGCCCCCCGTGGCCCCCGTGGCCCCCCTCTAATTTACCTAATTTACTGTCCTATAGAATGTCCTACAATGGCTATAATCCTAACCTACGCTACTACACACTACTATAGTATGGTAGCATGGTAGTAATGCGTGGTATGGTTCTACATTGGACCTATACTATGGCTCACCGCTAACAGTACCGGAGCTAGACCGGACGGCAGAAAATCATCCACCTTGGTGAACTTCTGTCATTGAATGTCCAATGGATGATCATTCGCGCCATTCAATCGCATGTAGTCCAACATAAATACTTGATACTGCAACCTTTATTACTAGATACAGGAATTCAGATTCATATAGAAAACCACCCGTATTATTCCTGCGCGCTCAGACGGCCCCACTAGTATTGGGCTGGCAAGTCCACTATTGCGCAAAACCTGGGCAGACTCAAAAAAGATTTAAGACTCGGCGGCCCAAAACAACAAGCCACTAGCGACACTCTCTGTCCCTCAAATACCAGAGGCATTCCTCCGGCATCCTCTGTCTGTTCCTATAACTTCCTGCAAGCAACTTATCTCGAGATATAGGCGACCGTCTCGACCGTAAGCCCTTATCTGGGCAGTCCACTCTTTGCCAAGTTCATAGCCGTCCCGCTAAGACCCAAGATCCTCGCTTTTCTTGCGCTCAACATTGGCGCCACTCGACCTGAATGCACCCATTACAATACAACGTTCGCTGAGGAGGAATCTGTAAACTGGGGTCTATACAAGCATACATAAGCCTTTGGGATACTGTTCCAGACTCGCGCGACAAGAAGTTCTCCCAGGACTTGGCGAGTCCGAAGCAAGGTGCCATCCCCGGCACAAGCCGACAAATTCGAGACATCGAAGCCTCCGGAGGCTCATCTTTGACTCAGTATGGCTTGGGAGCATCTGTCGATCAACAAGCCGCACTTGGTGTATATCATCTTGGGCGGCTTCACCTCCCTGTTCATGTTATGTTCGTCCTTTATCAAGGAGCGACTATACATCGGCGAGGCGACTGTCGCCACCATTTGTGGCATCATCTTTGGCCCTCATGCCGCCAACCTCATTGACCCCAGCACATGGGGAAATGTCGATCAAATAACACTCGAATTCTCTCGAATCGTTCTTGTGGTCCAATGTTTCGCCGTCGGCGTCGAATTGCCCAAATACTATATGGAGAAGCATTGGAGGTCCGTCACCTTCCTCCTCATACCCGTTATGACATTTGGATGGCTCATTACGAGTTTGTTCATTTGGTGGATGGTTCCTACGCTGAACTGGCTGGAGAGTCTGGTCGTTGCCTCTTGTGTCACCGCCACAGATCCTGTCCTGGCCTCTTCGGTCGTTGGTAAGGGCAAGTTTGCCAAGCGCGTACCGAAGCATTTGCGTGATCTGCTGTCCGCAGAATCCGGATGTAACGACGGGATGGCCTTCCCTTTCGTCTACCTGGGTCTTTACATCATCCATTACAAGTCTCAGCCGTCGCAGGTAGCGTTCCATTGGATCGTCGTCTCAATCCTGTACGAGTGTGTTTTCGGCGCCATATATGGCTTTATCATCGGATACATTGGTAGACGAGGCATCCGTTGGGCTGAGAAGAATGACTTGGTTGATAGAGAGTCATTCCTTGTGTTTTATTTTGTCCTCGCACTCTTCTGTGCTGGGTCAGGTAGCTTGTTAGGCGTGGACGACTTGCTTGTTGGCTTCGCTGCTGGTGTAGGCTTCTCCAACGATGGATGGTTTACGCAGAAGACAGAAGAGTCCCATGTATCCAACGTCATTGATTTGCTTATCAATTTGGCGTACTTTGTCTATTTTGGCACTATCATTCCGTGGGATCAGTTCAACTCCCCCGAGTTGGGAACTGCCGCATGGAAGCTGGTTATCATTGCATTATTTGTCGTTTTCTTCCGGCGCATACCGATCATGTTAGCACTCAAACCATTTATACCCGACATAAAGAGTTGGCGAGAGGCGTTGTTTGCGGGTCACTTTGGCCCTATTGGAGTTGGGGCTATTTTCATCGCCATCCTAGCGAGAGCAGATTTGGAGACAGGTACTACAACACCTTTAGCAGTACTCCCTGCGGAGGGCACGCCGCATTATCATCTCATCGCGTTGATATGGCCGATTGTGACGTTCCTCGTCATCACGTCTATTATCATCCACGGTTCCTCGATTGCTGTTTTCACTCTCGGAAAACATATCAACACATTGACACTAACTATGTCATACACGACTGCCAATGAGGAAGGACCTTCTTGGATGAATAGATTGCCTCGAATTTCGTCGCAGTCCAAGTCCATGTCCAAAATGTCGGATACAGATATGGAAGATGTCAAGCTGGAGGATCTGCCACCAGGGGCGCTTCCGCCCGTTGGCGTTCCGGGAGCTTTCCTCAGACGTCAAAAGGAAGAAGATACGGGCAGAGCACATGCTCGAAGTTCATCTCTCTTACCTAGACGGAGGAAGAAGTCCAAATGGGACGGATACGGACCAGGAGGACCTGTCAGCCAGTCGGCTATCGCGCCAATGCCTCGTAACCAAAGCCAGAATACTTCTACAACCTTGACTCCAGAGTCTACAAGCCATGAAGGCGAAGGAGAGGGTGAGGAGCAAGGTGAACAAGAAATTGGAAAGATTCAGCACGATGATGAAATGGAGGAGATTATGGACCATGACGATGATCGCCCAGAACATCACAAGTCGGACGCTGAAATGCATCCCCACACGTATGAAGCCTACCAAGAGGGTGACCACGTCATAATCGAAAATGAAGATGGCGAAGTCCTCTCAGTTGAACAATCTCCGCCAGAGGAGGGTGGAAAGGAAAAGCTCGCCGAAGTGGAGGAAAAAGGTAAAGAAACCCTTGAGCATCCAGGGACTGGATATAAGCACCTCAGGAAGAGACTTGGCGAGTGGAGACACCGCGATGAAGGTGAAGAGCAGAAGTCCAAACAGAAATCCAAACGTGGCCCGGCCCTGGCTTACCAGTTTGGTAACACCGTAAGTTCATGAAGCCTATTCGATGTGTGTATTGTCACTAACTCCCGCAGATTATTGTCGAAGACGAAGACGGCGAAGTCGTCAAGAAGTATGATCTTCCGTCTCATAGAGATAATAAGAAAGCCGAGGCCAACGCCACAAAGCCGAAAACTCCACGTGGGAATGAGGGCAAGGCAGCTGGAGAAAGCGCAGCCGCACAAGAGGGCGAGAGCTCCGAGGCTCAACAGACTGGCCAAAGCAAACTGATCCAAGGTCTCAACAAGTGGAGTGGCTTCAATGCAGTTAAGGATACTAAAATGTTCGACTCTTTCAAGGAAAACAAGGATGACTACAAGGACGACGAACACATCCGATTTACTATCGGCAGCGCCGGTCGACGCCTAACCAAGGAAGACTTCCTCAACGAGATCCGCTCGCTCGACCCTAAGGGTCGCGCAGCCGTGATCGAGAAGACTGACGCACCCCCGGCAATGAAGGACCTCGCGCGCAGAGACGCAGACGCCAGCATCCCTGGCACGAACCGCCTCTTCAGCGCCAAGAACGTGCATTCCGGCGCTTCCACCGCTGCAGCCAAAGTCGTCGGCGCCACGATGGCTGGAGCCCGTGCTCCAAAACCCGAGGAGCTGCACGGGGGATCCAGTAACAGCAGCAGCAGCCGTAGCAGCGAGGACTCCACCGAGCACCGCACACTAGCTATGCGGCAAAGAGCTCTGTTCGGGCACTCACAGGAATCCGAGGACAGAGTCTCACGCTCGCCGGGTCGCACTGGTGTTGTCGCGTCGGCGGGCTCGCCTTCAGGTGAAGTCCCTGAATCGGCCGCAGAGCGGAGACGCCGTGAGCAAGCCCTCAAGGGGGTAGATGATGATGACGATGTGCCAGCCGGAAAGCGCCCTGTGGCTACCCCCGCCGATAAGCGCAGAGAGACTGCCACGACGGCGAGAAGGGACTGGGCCTCGAAGACGGCGAGGGATGATTCCGAGACGCCGGCAGAGTGGAGGCGTCGTGTTGCAGCGCTGGGACACAGCGAGGAGCAAGAAGGCGATGAGGAGGAGGCGTCCCCGGGGGTGCCGACGCTGCAGAGCCAGTCGTCGACTATGAGTGGGAAGAGTCGCGGGATCCGCTTCGCGGAGGACCCCGTGCGGGGACGCAAGTGAATGGTTATGACGTACATAATACACCAACATAGATCTGATATTTTGTTACGATTTCTTGGGGATCTAAGGAATCGAGCGTTGCTCTTTTTTGGGGCTGAACAGGCTATTGTTCAGGAAATTTTTGGGGCCCATCAGAATGGATGCTGGATTGTTAATAGACTTTGATTTTCACGGTTCTCATGGGGCTGCTGTGCAGAGGTTATGGTTATATGGGAATGTGGGGGTTATGACTATATGGGACCGGCTCTTTGGTGGTGGGTTTTTCGAGATTCTTGGACTGGTTTTGGGGGGTTACCGGTTGTACGGACCCCAGGCAGTTTTTGGCAAGATGGGAGAGAAAGAATCTCGATTGGCTTGAGAGGAGCTAATAGTTAATGTCTTTCTACTGAATCATAAGGAAACGATACCAATTTCAAAACATTATGCTTCAAATGCCCCTTGGTTCGTTCGTGACTTGCAGAAGTTCCATTTCAACCTCACAAGTTTCTCGCAGTTCACAATCACAACATAGTAATAGTCCTCTCGGCCATTGTAAAGAGATCTATTAATGGTATCATCAGTCCTTATTCGAAAAAGCTCTGCCAAAGGCACTACAAATACAATGCCCCCATCCCAGTTCTACAGCCGCAAACGCCGAGTCTCGGATGCTGAGATCAGCACCCTCATTTCCCTCCCGCAGCATGCATGCTCCGACACCTGCGCTATGCTTATAAGCCTGCTTCCATCGCAAGCACAATCATCAGCATCATGATATCCGCCACCCTTTCTCTTTCTGCTCAAATGTTTCCCAATTGTTTCATACATGAACATAAACCCCTTGCTTGCAATCAAGGACTCGCCCATCCTCCCGCAACGTCGACCCACTCGGCCATGCAACTTCCCTCCTTCCCTTCCACGTCGACAATATCTGTGTCGCAGCGGCATCGGCATCCGACGCCGTTCTCCTTAGGGTCGTCCCAGCTGTCCCAGAACTCGTCTTCCTCACGCCTCTTGCGCGGGTTCGTAGTCGTCAGCTCGGGCCATGGGTCGCGCTTCAGCTGTCGTGCTGGCGCGTTGGCGGGGCAATGCTGGATAGTGGTATGGCGGTATCCAAAGTCGCGGAAATAGTGGACTTGGCTCGGAGAAAGGAGAGCTCCTGCGGCCAGGGAATGGATAGGTGCATCGCCCCACTGTATTGTGTTAGCAAAATACGCAGTTAGTGTGAAATAAGCATGGGGAGACGTACCCTCTCCATCCAGAAACCGCCACTGCGGTCCATCATCTGGAAGAAGTCCTCATACTCCTTGCTCCTGAACCACGCAAGGCTTGCAATCTCGAAATTCGACCAGAAGTGGCACATGTTGTACTTCTCGCCTTCCATGGCTTCTGGGTCAACATCAGGTAGTTTCGAGCCCTTGCGAAGAATCGGTTCTGGAATAGGAGGCTTGTAGCCTGGCGCATCTTCAGGGCGCTTCTTCTCTGGTCCCTCTGGGTCAGGCTCGACGAACATCTCCCAGAGCCCCTTGGACTTGATGTTGTTGGTTCTCATATACGCAGATGCGTATCGGAAGATATTGGGAACCGTCTCCTTCAATTCCTTCACGGCGATGGTAAACCCGTAGGTCTTGTTGTTTTCGATCATCTTTAGGAACGGGTCACTATCGTCGTTAGTTTAGCCAAGCAACTGTGGCATAGAACACCTACTAAGTGATATCACAGAAGTACTTGATCTCCGGCTCGAGGCGCCAGTACCACTCGTACTTTTGTAGCAATTCATGCTTGTAAAAGAACCTATTTCCATTAGTTACGTTTCGTTTCAAAGGGCTCTCTTGCCGGAACATACCCAGAGTAGAATCTGCACATGGAATGGTAGCTTTCCATGCCACCATACATAATTGCAGCATCGCCTTGCTTTGCAATTCCTTCCTTCGCAACCCTTGGATCTATCCAATCTGGGAAGCCCCACATGCTCGGGTCGATTTTCCCAAACTCTACCTTGGAACTGGTATATTTCTGTACCGTCTCCTTGAAAGTTGAGTTGAAGTCGCCGTCATTGAGAAAGACGTATGGGTAATTATACCATCTGTTGAAATGACGCTCAATAGACTTCATCGATTGGATCACTCCGTCCAACTCCTTATTTCTCGCCAGAACGACAAACGCGGCATTGGCTCTTGGTTTTGTGGTATCCGGAACATCGCATCCTGTCACAAACACCTTGTCGTACTTCTCGCTAATTTTCCTGTAAATCCATTAGCTACGAGCCCGAGCCATCGTGAAAGTTCAATAACCATACCTTATAGTTGGTGGTCCCCCAGCAGGCATTAATAACCCCCTCCCTGGCGACGATGGGTGCCGCACAAACAAGACCAGTATGCAAATAACGACCATGAAGGGAAACAAAAGCACGACGCCGAGAGGTACAGAAACGGCGGAATTGCCTTTTAACCGCAGGGGGCGTCTGAAAAATGCCCATCTAGACGTCTTATTCTTGCTCCCTGCCTCCTTCATCGTGGGCAGATCTGACGCCGTTGGCAAGCGCTTCATAGCTCGCCGTACAACCTCCATAGCTGCGAAGAACGGACGTGGTCCGATTATGGTATTATTCGTATGTGGACTTCCGCACCAGGTGTATTATAATCGTCGCAATCATGAATAATGACTCAAATGAGCTTCAATGTCGAGGGTTCACAGTCGTCGCGATTCGAATTAACGCGACTGATAGGACGTTTGCATTCGTGGGTCCCCTGGTAAAGTAGCAAGGTGCTACAGGAGCCAACGCGCGCCAAGGACCCAGAAAAGGGAAGGAGACACCACAATTCCTCGCACACCGCCCTGTAAATTAACAATTCTGCCGTAATTTAACCCCTCGAAACCATCAATATAATATGATCACGTGTACCAATCTTCACCAACAGCATCGACTTTCTATATTCAGCCTCTACAACCCCGCATTGGCATATCGCGGCCAATTAACTACTCTCTATCGACATGGTGTCTCCCAAAATCACCTCCAAAAGTCTCTCCTACGACGCGTCCCTCCCCCCTTTCCTCCAACGCCTCCGCGCCGAGAACACAGGTGGCTCCACAGCCGCGCCACGCCCCAAGCGCGCCCCGAATCCTGACGCCGATGAGGAGGATGAGCCGGTCTATGTAGACGAAGAGGGAGCGGCTCTCGATGACTCTGAGCTACGCAGCCTAGGTGTGACGAAGAAGGGAGCAGAAAAAGGCGACGAAAATGCAGAGGAGGCCAAGTCAGAGGCAGCCGGAGAGCTCCAGAGGAAAGAGGAGAAGATTGTTGAAATCGGGGGCGCGCGGAAGAGAAAGGCTGGAAGGGTTGTAGGTACAGCAGAGGAGGAAGAGGAAAAAGGCAGTGATAAACCGGCCGCGACAAATGGGAAAGATAAACAGGCGCCGCCACAGAAGAAGAAGAAGGTCAAGAAGGTGAAGCTGAGCTTTGGGGATGATGAGTGAGGGGCACCGGCCGCCATGTTTTTGGGTTTCACTTAGGAGCAAGGGGTGGGTGCATTGGGCGGTTGGGATACTGCGTATTGGCTGTAAGGAGCTAGGATTGTTGCGGGTGGCGTTCGGGAGTTCTTAAAGATACCCATTGAATACACAAAACATGTTTATTTCACACAACGGATGCCGTCCTAACGTTGGCATAGCTTATATGCTATACCATGACATTCACGAGAATGGTTCACGGTATGGTTCTTGCATGAATCGATTATATAGACGATCAGAGGCACAACAGCCCTGACCCATGGCAACTAGGTATGCATTTGAATAGCTTCCCATGCTCCATGGAGCTCAACAGTAAGGTTTTGCATTGAAGATGTGTTATGCGAAGCTATATCACGCCAATTCCTAACCCCTCCCTAATACGCCCCTAAAGACCAGGCCCCAGCCACCGAATCTAGCCTCAATCGATGGCATCAAAACGAAGCAAAACGCGGAAGGCGCCCACCGTCTGCCTCGCCCAGACATAAAAAATGCTCATAATTCTTCGGCGAGTACTGTGCGGACGGAAGGAGGAGGATCCAAAGTCGAATCGAGCTCGTTTCAAAAATGAAGGAGAACAAAGAAAAATCGTATAATCGCATTGCTGTTACTGGTCCACCTAAATTTCCATATTCCCGCAAACGCCGTGTGATAATCTTGATGGATAAGGTTGGGAGAGTTGAGACTGCTGGGTAAGTATTGTGCAGGATGTGCTGTGTGTTAAGAGTGTGGTGGGAATCTCGCTGAAATTAGATATATGTGCCTGAGTTTGCTGCAGCTATCCATTGGAATCATCATATATCAGCACGGTGGGCACTCATGCCTTCGACTGGACAAAATCCCAGAGCATTCGCACGAGAGCATCCGGTAGGGTGTAAAGATCGACGTGGAATTCGCCTTCTGCATTATTATCAGTGACCGGAGACTTGGTTCGCCAGCGGCGTTTGGGGAGTTTTGGATAGTAACGAAGGATGATCCAAGGACGAGGAGATGGCGACTTACGGTCAACGTCGTTTTTCGTGTATGTCTCGTCGGACTTGTTGTCGTGGATCATCTGCACCACTTGGAGTAAGTCATCCTCCTGCAACTTCACAAGTCCATCGGCAAGCTTGTCCATGTCGACCTGGCCTGTCTTCTTCTTCTTTCTCGCGTCGGTATCAGCACCCTTCTTGCGCGCGCCGTTCGCGTCGTCTGGTACGGGTCCAGACCTGCGCAGCACTTCGAGGAGATTGGGGTTTGGGTTCTTGAAGCTTATAACGTGCTTGGCCTCATATCGGGGCTGCGCAAAGTTGAGGTCGTGCGCAATTGTGTGCTTTCCGCCCTTCTCGACGGCATGGAGGTCGATGGTCAAATCAAACTCTCCCCAGCCCTCGTTTTCGCAACGAAACGGCGGCTTGTCCATAGCTGCAGCATACAGATTAGCTCCTTATTCGCAAACTTCATAACTAGGTACTCACTTTGGATTGGATTCGCGAACGACGAGTGTAAATTGTAGGTTGCCTTGGAGAAGATGTTCGCCTCGATCTGGTTGCCGGCCTCATCCATGAGGAAGATCTCGATGCTCCATAGCTTCATTGGGAAGCCCTCAACTTCTGGTGCTCGGCCACTAGATCGCAGGCCGTTAGTAAATCTATCTTCCGCCGAATTTGACCATGAATGCGCGTTCACTCACGGAATTGTTGACTGCTCCGTCACCACCTTCACCGTACGTTTGACCTATATGAATCAGCGATTGTAGGTGATAAATCCGGAACCGGTTTGCAAGAACTCACTTCAACCATTATAGCGACTTGATTGTAATAATGCGATGAAATATATGGCAGTTGGTTTGGGGCAAGTACGCGCCGGTGAGTGGAGAATGAACTGTTGCGATTTTGGACCTCACGCCGGAATGGGCTGTGATATCGGTGGACGCGGGGAGCTCAATGGCGGTAACCTTATTTAACCGAGTTTCTTTGTTTCGTGACCGCGTTTGTCACGTGCAGTGTCGTTTTGCTATGACTTCACAAGACAAAGCACGAGAATCAAGGGGCGGTATGTGAATTTGAAGAACAAATTCACTTTGATGCTTGATATTTATGGTGCTTGAATACAAAGAAAACTGATACCGAGTATTGGGAGTTAAGACTGTCTGCAACTAGCAAGCGATTTATGCGTAAGGATTTTGTGAGGTTAAAGTGATATTTATATTTAACAACCACAAATATTAAAAGGCCAATTTTATGATTATTTTATCTTACCCAAGACGTATCGCACGAAAGACACCACACAGCGCCTCTTCATTCCAGGCAAAGGAAATGATATATAACAACATAATACTTTGGTCGTTGGATGATCGTAAAACCTGACAATTATATTTCTGTGCCAAATGACTGGAGGAGAATAAAGCATCGTAATCTAACTTAAGTATCTAAACCATTCGATAATAATCTATGGCTGATTTAACCTTCATGCATTGCGCTTCCAATATCTTCCCAGCTGACATATCAGTTGGACTGCTTCGACCGCTCCAAAGTCCAGGCCAATCTGAGTGCCACCATATGTATGGACACGTACTACGGGTAATTGCCTGCATTGAGATATATGCAAGCTGGAGGGGTGGTGACGGGGAATATAGAGTTCATGCTAAGAGTATCATGAGGTTCGTAATAGCAATGTGGAAGTTCTTTGTTGAGATTCGAATGACTCCACAGCTTAAGAAAGCAGGCTAAGTTCAAGCAGAGGCCTCGGTGGAAGCCTCAGTGGAAGCCTCGGTGGCAGCAGCAGGCTTGTTGAAAAGGGCCTCGTTCTCTTGCTGGGCCTTGATGAAAGCCTCTTTGAAAAGGTTGGCGTCTGCGAGATAATGTTAGCCCCTATTTCAACACGTTGCGGTTGGGATTTCTTACTCTCGGAGTTTGCGAAACGGATGGCGAAAGTAACGGCCTCAGCCTCTCCCTCACTGACATCGGCAGCGGCGTTCCACACCCAGCTCCTGTCGCTGCCAACGTTTGGCGAGAGCTTCATCTCAGGCACAACTAGCGGTGTATCAGTACTGTTGTTCAGCGAGCAGGTTATTATGATTTCCACATACCGTAGTGGTTAGCGCAGACCTTGAGGGTCTTATCTCTGCGCATAACCAGACGTGTCTTGTTGTTCTCTCTGTGCTTGAGGAGCCTCACGTCACCGGTACCACGCTCCTTCCACTCGTTGGAGTCGCGGATGAACTTGAAGAGCTTCGCGCGCATCTTGAATGTCTGCTCCTCAACCTCCTCGCCGGTCTTAACCTCGACTTTGTCGGTGAGATGGATGACGGGCTCGAAGTGAACGTCCTCAGACTCTGGTGCCTCGTCCTGGTGAAATTCGGTAAGCTCGTGTCACTGGTGCGGGGTAGATGATTTCATACCTCTGGGTTCTCGCCAGCGGCGGCCTCCTTCTGCGCCTTAGCAGAGCCGGAGTTATCGCCACGGTCCTCATCCTCGACCTTCTCCTTCTTGGCACCTCCGCCGAACATGGAGAAGACGCTGTCCTGCATGTTGGTGGCGGCAGCGGTCACAGTCGAAGCAGCAGTGGAAGCGGCACCGGTGGCGCTCTCTACTACGGACTAAGGAAATCAGCATGCACCCAATGTGAATCGATAAAATTGGAAATGATCTGGAAGTTACTCACAGAAGCTGCGACTGTAGGGGTCTCGCCCTTTGTCTCGGTGGTGGTCGCCTCAGCGGTGGGCTCGACGGTCTTCTTCTCCTCAGTGGAGACAACTGCCTCTGGGGCGATGTCGACCTTTTCTTCAGCAGTAGACATGATGAAAGTTGTATGTAATAGCTATTTCAGATAGTTGTTTAAGTGTTGGGGTAGAGCTGTTGGTCGCAAACAGAGGTTATACCGACTGGATGGTGGGGTTGACGGTGTTTGTCAACACTGAATTTCTTAGATAACTCGCTTGTGCGCCGCTAGTCATTTCGCGGGCAAAATTGTGTCTGAGAGCCTACCCCTGATTATGGAGTGATGGCACCCTTGGCCAACTCGTAAACTCAACGTCAAATGTCAGCCTGCCACATGTCGTGGAATTTGAAGCTGGTTAAATAATAGTATACGTTGAATAATACAAGTATTACGTTAATCACTCAAAGAATCTTTAGACGTTCGCTTATCATAAGTGCTGTTCAGTGAAAGTCATGACTGCATTGTTTATTCTTCGTGGCCTACCTACCCCTCACTTTATGAGCCAGTATGCGAAGGCGTACTTTAAGGTAAATAGCCAAATGGCTGACTATTTCTCGAGCATAAGCTGGAGACTGAACCGTAGTTCAGTATCAACTCCACATTAGTTTCCGTAGCCTGGCCTTTTCACCATCACCACCAAATATCGTCTCGATCCCACTTCGAGCGAGCTCGTGTACCTCATTGGGCTTCAGGCCAAAGTGTTCCGCAATCAGAGCATATTCATTCGATAAAGTACTGCCGACAACTCCTACGTCGTCAGTCTATGTGTCATGTTAGCCTTCCCGCACGAATTCCAATGATGATCCCCTTACGCAAAGTGTTATTGGGCACCCCGTGCCTTTCCAGTACATGAAGTGATGATCCGCGAAGCTCCCAGAGGTCATCTTAAACTTGACATTACAGCTCAAGCACAGCTCTAGGCCTAGCTTGCGTTCAATGATGACCTCTTTGATATCGTCGGGAACGTGGATAACATGCCCTATGCGATCAGGCTTGAAGGAAAGCAAAGTCAACAGCTCGTTTTCACTGGAGGACTGGTGTGCTTCGGCGAAGTGGATGGTGGTATTGAGGCCATTTTCTTTGGCTTTTGCGAAAGCAGACCGGAATATTTCGACATCGCCCTTTGTGGGATCCCCGCAGAGATCAACACCGACCACCCCTCGGTCTCTATACCGAAGGGCTAGGTCTACCACTTCAAATGCTTCTGCTTCGGAGTTCCGGCGATCAATAGATAGGATTAGTTTCGTAACCATCGTAGACGACTTGAAGCTCGAAATTGTCGAGAGAACGAGTTGTACATAAGCTTCCTTGGTGATCCCCGCTGACTTTATGAGACGCGGTGTTGTTCGCAGTTCCAGGTAGACCACACCATCATCCTGGAAATCTTGAAGGACGGCTTTGGTGGAATATGATATGCTCTCGGCATCGTTGCATAGCTCGTAGATATACTTCGAGAACAGAGGAAAGAAACTGCCCAAGCAATGAGAAGATGGAATACGGTAGACGGCATTATATTTATATGAACGATACTATAATCAAAGAAATATCCGAAACTTACGTTGCCAAGTCGAAAGCTTTGCTGGGGGCCAGCTCCTCGAGAGGGTCGGAGAGGTCCGCAGCTCCATCTGCACCACACTCGCGTTTGGATAGCCATATCTCATGGAGGCAGGTTGGGCTGATACTGCCACTCAAATGGGCATGTAGCTGAGTCGGCTGTTAGTTTTGGCAAAATAACCGTTGTCGTCACGTCAAGACATTATGATGAAGTCTCAAGGTGTGGGAGTTCGAGCTCTTATAAATGGGTCATACTTCAATCTTTGGCATGGACTTGACGTCCAAGCTCTGCAAAGAACCTGTCTCCATGAGTTCGAAAGCCTCACTGGGCGGCTACTTCCAAGTATCTATATACAGAATAAACTTTGTGATAAAAGGTAGTGCCTCGGCTGGATCTGGGTGGCAAAGTGTGTTGGATGGTAAAGAATCGCATTGACGGCTACATACCCTTGCGTTGGATACGAACTCGGCAGCAAGTGGCGGAAGACTGTGCTGCACTAGGGGCTATGCAGGTGAGTGCTGAAATCCTATGCTGTTCTGGAATAACAGCCCCTGAGAAACAAAAGCACTAATAAGGCCAATTTAGGTGGATTTTGATCAGGCAGTCAGTCTTTTCTTGTGGGGTTGGTGATTTAGTAGCTGCAGTAATTGTGGGGTAGGGAAGATGCATCGACTCTCCAGCGACCATTTTGACGTGTCAAGATGAGAGGACAGGAGCGGTCTGAGACAGACAGTCTGTACAAATCGTGCATTTGGGATTCTGCATTGTTGCCGCGCGACTATTTTATGTTTCCCCATACTCTACAGTACATCGCCGATCTGGGTAAGTGAGACCCCAGGGTTAAGTGCGGAGGAGACAGTTGCTGAGATGTGGATCATGTCTTCCATCAGTAAGTCGTAGTTAAGACTGCAGTAGTTAGTAGTGGGGCACATATGCGGCACGGAATAATATTGAATTTGTAGCAAAAAAGCGAAAGACAAGTGTTACTGGAACGAGAGTGCTGTGTGTGTCCATCAGCATCTCTTCCGGGCCGATGCGAGAATCGTTCCCATTGAAAAGTCACAGCTCTAAATTCTCCGTGCCCCTGGCTCTGTTTCGCTGTTAACCGATAGCCTGCATGCATGCATACATACATACATACATACTGTACGTTGGTAAGTAGAGTATCCGCTCTCGATGCAAGGTAAGCTACCAATGGGACAGCCTCAGGGCTTACCGATCGCAGCTTTCTCCCGTCTGGGATATCTCGTCGCTATTCGCGATTTTTCGTCTGCGATGGTCAGAATCATCGCCGATGAGAGGGAGTCCCCAAGCGTTTTGTACACCAATTGAGCCGTACGTGCGTATTGTCTTCACGTGCGCACTCAGCTCCAACGCCACTGAAGAAACTTGGCCGTGGGTGCGATCGAGAATCAGCCCGTGTCTATTATAGTACTTGTATAGTAGTATAGCACCAACAGTGCCCACAACGTAGTATGCCACAGCGCAGACTTCCAGTTGTCAAAACAATAGCTTAGACGCAATAGTTGACTCCTTTTGACCCCTTCGGGACTGCGCTGTTCCTAACTCCGTTTGGTCTCTGCAGACATCTGCCTGTATGTAACTGTCCGTGCCCCTTGGTGAGATTGCGCCAAGACTGCAGGCCCTCGTTCCCGTTGACATCTGATTTGCAGCTCTTGGGTTGCGCGTCTCTGGGAATGGGACGGTACTGTACAGTACAGACAGATGGGAAGGGGGAAAAGCTTTGATAAGGAGCCGATGGTGCCTTCTTCGTTGGGTCGTTGGGGGGTTAATAATGGGGGTAATGGGGGTTTAATAGCTCGGTCAGCCCCCCACTACCACACAGAGAGAGTACTGTATGGAGTACTGAACTGTACTTTCCCTGTGCGAGTACTCCTCCTCTCTGCCCCCAAGAATGAACGAGCGCGCATAAGTTATCGTTAGTCAATATTTGTCCCCATCCGCTCGCTCGGTGGTGCCTCAATAATGGCTCAATAAGGAGAGAGATCTTCCAAGCGGCACATTGTCCCACACTGCTCTTTTGTCGATGGCTGCCGCCGTCAATCAAGCGGCAGACTGCACTAACAAAAGTCCGCTGCCGCTACGAGGTCATCAACATTTGAACATTCCGTGGAAAATAGGGTAAGACGGTCCAGCGCAGGAGTGCGCAAAGGCAATGCAGGCCAGTTAGTACTGTACCTCCGCTTTTTTCTTCTGTGTTCCCTCGAATTGATCCGGTGGATGGCGCGTTGCGCCCTTACGTGACCCTCTCATGACATGTTAGATCAAGGCGCATCATAGAGCACTAGAGTACTCTGTAGCTCAGGAAATAGTGTCATACTACATACCGTAGTTTTTGTATCTTTGTATACACAGCGCAGGCATTTGTTATGTACTTCCTATTACCCTACAGTACAGAGCATAGTTACTGTACCGTGCATAGCACATAATAGCACCCATAGTTCAGTAAAAAGGCGAGAAAGGCCCGTCTCCGAGGCTGGATGGAGTAAACTTGGAGCGAACCTGGAGCATCCTGGAGCATCCTGGAGCATCCGTACCGTAGTAGGTGCCGTAGTGCGGAGTTTGGTGGGCTTTGGTGGAATTTGGTGGATTGGTGGATTGGTAGACTTTGTCGAACTGTCGCTTTAATCCAACTTGGTCAGCACCCCCGTCCGTCCACCGTCCACTCTCCACTTTAGCGTGATTTCGCTTCACAACGGCGGCGCTCCGCTTTGCCAATCCGAGCCCCGTCAACCCCAAAGTCACTCACTACCACACTGCCACAGGGCCCTCATTCTCTCTCCGAATCACGAACCTAACCTCCCTTCCTCTCCAACGCCCAGTTCAATTGACCACAACCGATCGTCCACCTCGTCGATCTCCAATCGAGTGTATCAGTGCTCTATATCGGCAACGGGTGAATTGTCGACAGACCTTCTCTTTCGCCTCCTTGCGCGTCGAATCTGCGCACCAAACACGACCTCATTATTCACCCCCCGACACCCGATCCGACAGAGCTCACGATCCACGACAACAACCCACCACCATGTCGAATGAGGTCTCCCCAGAGGCGATGCAATCGCGCATCCAGCAAGCTCGTCGCGAGGCAGAGACATTGAAGGATAGAATAAAGCGAAAGAAGGATGAGTTAGCAGACACTACCCGTGAGTTACCCACCCCGTGAGACTGCTCAACAAAGCTAGAATCGCGATCCGAATGGCGACTAATGCCGATTCTGCAGTACGAGCTGTGGCTCAGCAACAACAGGAGCCGATTCCGAGGAACCACATGATGAAGGCTAAGAAGACGCTGAAAGGCCATCTTGCCAAGATCTACGCGATGCACTGGTCGACAGATAGGAGGCATCTCGTATCGGCGTCTCAGGATGGAAAGCTCATCATCTGGGATGCGTACAGCACAAACAAAGTCCATGCCATACCACTCCGATCATCGTGGGTCATGACCTGCGCATACGCGCCGAGCGGAAACTTTGTCGCCTGTGGTGGATTAGACAACATCTGCTCTATCTACAACTTGAACTCCAATAGAGAGGGACCTACTCGGGTTGCGAGAGAATTGTCCGGCCACTCCGGCTACCTGTCTTGCTGCCGCTTTATCAACGACCGCAGTATCCTCACTTCTTCCGGCGACATGACTTGCATGAAGTGGGATGTGGAGACCGGATTGAAGGTTACGGAATTCGCGGATCACTTAGGAGATGTCATGAGCATCAGCATCAACCCCACCAACCAGAATACTTTTATTTCCGGCGCATGCGACGCTTTCGCCAAGCTTTGGGATATCCGAGCAGGAAAGGCCGTACAGACCTTTGCGGGCCACGAATCCGACATCAACGCAATCCAGTTCTTCCCAGATGGCCATTCTTTTGTTACTGGATCTGACGACGCTACCTGCCGTTTATTCGACATTCGCGCGGACAGAGAACTCAACCAATACGGGGTAAGTTGAGCTACCCATACAGCAGGTGAATTTTACTAACATTGATATAGTCCGATGCTATTCTATGCGGAATCACTTCCGTCGCGAC
Organism: Pseudogymnoascus sp. VKM F-4516 (FW-969); assembly: GCA_000750815.1. Taxonomy (NCBI): domain Eukaryota; kingdom Fungi; phylum Ascomycota; class Leotiomycetes; order Thelebolales; family Thelebolaceae; genus Pseudogymnoascus; species Pseudogymnoascus sp. VKM F-4516 (FW-969). The sequence goes on from JPJZ01000622.1 coordinate 31,074, forward strand.
ATCTGTATCCGGAAGGTTGCTCTTTGCTGGTTACGACGATTTTGAGTGCAAGGTGAGTAATTCGGCCCGTGCGGGTTGGATAGGTGCTAATATAATTTACAGGTCTGGGATGTTACTCGCGGGGAGAAGGTTGGCTCATTGGTTGGCCACGGCAACCGTGTCAGCTGTCTGGGTGTTAGCAACGATGGCATGAGCTTGTGCACAGGTTCATGGGACTCTCTGGTAAGAATTCTGAGCCTCTTCGTCATTGGGCTAGTACTGACCATATCCAACAGCTCAAAGTCTGGGCAATCTAATGGATACCACAAATTCAACTTCGAGATTCATCTGTCTCCCTAAATTTACGGCGAGAGCCATGTCATGAATTTCCATCAACGATATCAATCATTTTCCCTTGAACAGTCACCTCTACGAACACCACCATTTCCATCACCTTCTCGCGGCGTACTCGAGCAATGATATCCGGATAGCTCTCCCATTTTAGCGAAGGAGAGCTTTAAAAGACGCAACGAAGCCACTAAGATCTGGCTGAGGCGGTCTGCAGTTTACGCATTTTTATTCTTGCATCATAATTCCCTTATTTTTGTTCAGCTTTTTGTTTGTATGGGTGGCTAAGTCGAGCTGCGCTCTCTGCCCTCCATTTTTGCTGGGTTTGCAAAGATAATTCGCCAGTCCACCGACCGCCATGGAGTCACCTCTACGATCTTCGATTTTACCCAGTCTATGATGGAGGAGAGAAGACGCAGGAAGGACTCGGCGCAGGCAACCCCCCTTGGGGTCGAAGCTTGGTGCCTTTTTATGGGGTGTCAGGTGTTTCTTGGTCACAACGTCATTTGGGCTTTGAAGCTCCAGCCATTATTTCCTATGCCGTGGGATGTGGTGCGAAACTGCTTGTAAAAAAATACTTCAGAGCGCACGATTTCTGTGAAAGGCTTTCCTTTGCTTAGTGGGAGATCTGGGGTGGAGGAGTGTTCTAGTATTAGAGAAAATGGGAACCACGATAACTCTTTAAGTGCCATGCATGATTTCGAGGGAGACCTTCATATTCCTAACCTTGTGACAATTCAGCGAATATTTTACCCCATACCCCCTGAGATGCTACTTTTGATGTTATCAATGGCTGACGTACCTGTTGACATTGTGGGTAATTGCAGGAGTATGATCGGCGTCAGAGATGGCCAAAACCAGCATCACATGAAAAACTACACTATGATCCACCGCGACACTTCCAATCTTGACAGCTCTAGAACGCGAATGTCTCAAAAGAACAATCGGAGCTTTCCCGACGAACCGGAAGGGTAACTGCGGAATTAATGTACACTACGGATAACTGTCACCTCTGTTGACATCCCTCGGCACTTTGCATTTTAACATGTTGCCGAGAGACTGGAAACGGAGAAGGTTACTTACAGTAGAGTACGCAGGGTCAAGTTTAAGCAAAGAAACTGTCATCATAGTGCCTGATGACAGTTTCTTTGTCTGAAGTGACAGACGACAGGTCGTAAACTATTGCATCTTCGGGGAAGGCTATCAAAACACTTCAACCCAGTGGAGTGTCTCATCTGCCACCAACACCTCCTGAAACTGACGAGTTCTTTTCAGACGGAAGAAGCTTTATTCCATACTGAATTCTAGACAAAGCCAGGCGTTTTAAACCTGTGATTTTATAGCCCCTTGTAGGCTTGAGAACCTTGCAATATATCTACCCCTCCATGTCCCCTTACATAGCAAAATTTACTTTCGGACCGCAGCCAAGGGCCACAAAAATGAACGTGTAACCCACAAGAAATATCCTAGGAGTATCAGAGTGAGACCTGACGAATGTAGCACGAGGGAGGGTAGAGGATAAGAGACACGCACGCTGGCGTGACGCGGGCTCCCTCTAAGGACATTTATCCACTACCGTACAGGGACCCTGCAATTGGCGATCTTGGACGTGCGGGACACCGCCACTGTGGTTTCACAAAAGTCGGCAGAAGTCACCTCCATTCCCCAAACTCTATAAGGCACAAGCTCGCAAAACGCGAATGAAAACAATTTCCATATCTACGATTCCACGGCCCTCCTCGTCACCCACTCAACTCCAACCTCGACCGCAGCAGAGCAGCGCAGCGAACATCGTCCGACGCAACAGCCAGCGCCCGCGCTCCCAACCCGCCGCGCACAGGCAGTCTCGGCTCACCGCAGCTCAAGATGGCTGCACAGACCCCCGCACAAGAGGAGTTCCAGGCTATGCTCGACAAAGCCTCGCATGGCGGCGCGCCGTCCGACCGCCACCCCGAGGACGCGAATGGTGCGGATGAGCGCGACGAGCAGGATGAGGAGAGCCGATACCGAGAGCGGCAGATGGAGGAGGCGATGCGCGCGCCCAGCGGGGGAGGCGGCGGGAGGCTCAACCTGCCCCCGCCGAGCTTCGATAGCGGGCGCACGACGGGCGTGAAGGGTGTTATCGCTGATGCGCGCAGCTTTGAGCAGGCGCGGAGAGAGGGGTCGCGCAAAGTGGGGGGTGGGGGAAAGGAGGGGAGGATTAATGCGGTGAATGGTGGGGACGAGGAAGCGCTTGATGCGCTCGAGGATGATGAGGAGTTCTTGGAGAAGTGGAGGGAGGAGAGGAGGAAGGAACTGGAGCGCGATGGGAGTGATATCAGGAACCGGCGGACGAGTCCCAGTGTGAGGCGGTTTGGACGGTTCGACGAGGTCGATGCGCTGGGGTACCTGGATGCGATTGAGAAGGTGGGACGCGATACGGTGGTCGTGGTTTTTGTATATGATATCGAGGTATGTATCCCCTTCTCCTGTCACGTTCGTGCATATACTGACATCTCTCGTAGTGCCCTGTCTCGCAGGTTATCGAAGAAGCTCTTATCCCGCTCGTCGCAAGACATCCCGAAATCCACTTCGTCAAGGTGCACTACGACGATATCGAGTTTGATAATGCAGGAGTACCGGCAATTCTGGCATATAAGCACCAAGGAGACCTATTTGCGAATCTCACATATATCATCGACCAGATACCCGAAGATACGAACTTTGATACCCAAGCATTGAAGAATGTGCTGAGAAAGCACAAGATTTTATAATTGCATTTTTGTTAGGCTTCGCTCTGTAGGACACTGACTGCGAGGCCTTTTCCGCAACGTTTTGAAGACATGGAAGCATTGTATAATACCGATGGAGTTTTGAATTTTTGGGAGATAGAGGATGGGAGGATGGTAAAGGGGTTGGCAAAGGGGCATAGTTAGACACAATAAACAATACACAGCGATCATATTCGTTCTTCTTGACTCATCTTCAATGGCACTATAATATTCCCTGGGCCATAAGCCACACAGTAGAGTGCAACTTCCAACGATTATCAAGCCAGCCCAAAGGTGCATCTCAGACCTGAATGATCACTCCAAGGCACCAGCCTACCGCCTCTCTGCTCTGTGTCCTCTGCTGGTCCTCCCCCGATGCCTCTCAGATCGTCTCTCCTGCCTGGATCCACGACAGTTCCCGGATCCATAACCTCAATATCCCGCACCACAAGCCCAAGCAGCGCAACCTTGTCCATCCTAATTGGTGGATACGCCTGCTTGCCATCTATACCCCACGTAAATCCATCCTCTGCCTGTTTCAGCTCCTGCCACGCATCAACAAGCCCATTCTCCTCGACCAACGTTTTATCTTCCGGTAACACAGGGTTGAAATCCCCAGCGACGAGACCGCGCCCTGCAATACGGAGGCTAGATGCAACAGTTGAGAGTTGGCCCGGGCGATAAGAAGGTACTATTGCCAGGGAGTCAAGATGCACGTTAACCAGACGAACCCGTGTTTCGCCTTCCTCTCCAGAAGCTAACCCCGGATTTGGTGGTGGCAGGAACATATCACAACACAACGCATCTCTTCCATACTTACTCTTGTATTTAACCCTCCATACCGGGCCTATCCTCGCCCCCTTCGAGAACCGCGCTTTGGAAAGAAGTGTCATTGTTGCGAAATTTTGCCCGGCCCAGTTTTTCGAGTCCATCTCGCTGGAAAACCAGTCCTTGCGGATCCTCTCGTCGCCGAGTAGGAAACTGAGTGACGGCCGCGAAACTTCTTGCAGGAAGATGATGTCAGGTAATGGGGTGAGGTTGCTGAGGTGAGAGAGAATAGCTGAGGTGCGGAGTTCGGAGAAGGATTCACCGGCGTCTATGTTCCATGTCGCGAGGGTGAGGTTTGTGTCATGGGAAGTGGGAAGTAAGTGCCGAGAGGACGTTGTATCTACACAGCTCCATTTTTGGGTGGACGAGCTGAATTCATACCAGTCTTGGTAAATGGGACTGGAACCAGTTGTATTGATAGACTGCGAGCTATTCATGGGCTGCGGTGAGATGGCGCTATGAGAGTCCGTATTTTTATGGCGGCCAAGAAGGCGTGAGATTATGTTGTTGCGCATAGGAGGAGCAGTATTCTGAATAAAATTAGCCTCAGCTTGACCGTAATGTGTGTGAATTTTCGAGTAGCATCGAATGCTGCTGTATTCAGTGCCTTTGTTATGCAAGATGCCGTGGAATGTAATATAGCGAACGGAATTAATTTTTGTGAATATGAGCTGAAGCACGAAGGGGGAACATAAGCATCTGGTGGCAGAGCTAGCGAGGTTAGTTATCACTTTTGACGTGAACTGTCACTCGTACATAGTACGGGTACTAAAATAGTCACCCAGAGACCTGGGATAGCTTGGAACCCACGACGCCACTTGAAGTGTGTAGAGCAACAACAAATAAAAATAAGAGTCTCTGAATCCCATCTAGACATATAATTATTATATCAAAGCCTTTCAGCAAGCCAGCTATCGTTATAGTTGCAGTTGCAGTTCCGTGCACGGACCCTTGGGCACCAGTAGTACTCGTCAACTGACAGCGACTTCACCCTTGGCGTTATCGTTATCGCCACACGGCTTGATTACCCCACCTTACCCAGCCAGGCATCCCTCTTCCACCAAGTTATCCTCGTCCGCGTCACCACCAATAACCCACGAAACATAAAACGTGTTATAATCATTTCAAGCTATTTATTTCTACAGCCTGCTATGTGAAGAGAACTGGATCTGTTTATTGTGTGAAATTTGGACAACTGCAAAGGTGCTAGAACCCCACCGAAACTCTATCCGCTGGTAGGTCAGCCTGTCAAGTCGACATCGTTGGCTAGTTTCAACCCGCTTTCTGCTGCGCTGGACCGGACCTGATAGTTCGAAGTCGACCCAAACAACCCAAGCTCATAAGATCTGGTACTCAGGTCATCCGTGTAGGTCCTTCCTTCACTTGTTTCTTGATAGAAAAGCCCTCCGGTCGTCGCTTCTCAATACTCGTTTCAGTTATTACACAGGCGTCATCAGACAGACGGCTAACGTCATGCCAACTCTCAGTACCCATCCAGGTTCGAATCACACAACAATCACTTCACATAGGTCTATATACTCACAGATTTGTTATCTAGTTCCCGACGGTGCGGTTCCTGAAGGAGTCGACGAAAGAATAGCCAACTGGCTTAAGGACCATTCCGACACAGCCGAAGACATGGCTATCCATACCACCCCGAGGGAGGCCGATGCAGGCAACCTCACAGATTCTACATACGAGTTTGTCGACGATGACATCGAGAGTAGAGATGGGAACGCAACTGAATCTGTAGCCTCAGCTGATTACTGTCGCCCAGACGATGTTACGAGCCTCGCCGACACTGAGAATAGCTTCGATGATACCGAATCCGAGAAGAGCCATGCCACAGGCGATATAACCGGTTTTGTTGGCAATAACGAAGGAGCGGATTTGCAAGAAACCGGCCAAAGTGCAGAGAGCTTCCTCCAGACTACCACAGAAACATCAGGCCATCCGATTATATTCGACGAGCCACAGGCCCACCGTGGACCCATAATCGCCAGCCTTCCCATCAAAACTCTCTCTGAAGATGAGATTAAGACAATAACTCCATACTTGAAACTACCTGGCAGCCGGGTGCCAAACCGGATATCAGCTAGCCTCAGCCAAACCATGATGAGCACGCGAATACTGACCACTGTTGTGCCCTTGAGGATCTTGTATGTAGGCGGTCGCGGCGCCATGCATGATATCATACGCAAGATTGGAAGTGCTGTTGCCGCCTATATGGATAACGACCCCCTATCAAGCAGCTCCTCGGCGACATTTTATAACGTCATCCCGGTGAGCGACTTTGGATCCCACCATGCTCCAGAAATTGAGTTGATGCCTTCATCTGGCTGGAACTTCCAGGTTGAGGAATGCTTGAAGGCAGTCAAGTTTGGTGCTGGGAATCCACAGGCGAAGGAGGATATTATGGAGCTGACGCTTGATAAAAACACCTACCGCTCCATGCCTGAAAATGGTGAATTCGTCGTTCAGCCAAAATGGGAGCTACCTCACCTTTCAATCTTCTACTGCTCAGAGAACGATACCGAAGAAATGCGCCAGACACGATTGGCTGCTAGCGAGTTTACTAGCAGGCACAACATTGCTCAGATCTTCATAACACACAAGCCAATGCTCGAAAAACCACTCGAGTGGGAAATTCCTCTTGGCCACCACCCCATTCACCTGTCTTTGGAAGCTATGTTCTCATCAAGCCTACCGAGAGGAACTGTTCATCTCAGACTCCCAATTGATTTGGCGTCTTTCATGAGTATTGACGCTCGTCAGATGAACAAGAATTTGGCTTATATCACATTCCGGGCTATGATGGAACAAGGAGAGACGTTTGAAGCTGGCAGTACCCCTGGAGCCGAAGATGTTCTCGAGGGCCCCAAGACCAGTTCCAAAGGCAGAGGTCTCCCCAATGCGAAGGCTGCCAACCCACGAAATGCCTACAATATTCTGGCGATGCCAAGATGGAGAGATTTGGTACCCGTGGGAATCTTGATTGCCGGAGTTCTAGCAACTATTTTTGCGAACTTCTACAGCTTCAAGCCAATGCCTGCGAATCTTGTGTCTATCAATGGAAATCTGACCCCTACACACCCCTCGCCAGTTACTGTCATAACTTCCACAACCACCACGGAATCTGCAGTAATTAGCGGCAACGCGTCATATACTGCTCGAGTTGAGACAAAGACCATTACTAAAACGATCGACGTTGAGGAAGCTCGCCCCTCCAGCCCAACAAGCATATCCGTTGTCTCATCTAAGGATATTGGCCCCGTCGCCGAATCTTACGACAGCCCGACGACTTTATGCACTGCCGAACGACTCGGTAGTCAGGAAGTCCTCATACGCATCCCATCCGCTACGAAGCTTAGTTGGCTTGCAAAGGAAGCCATTTTTGTCGATGTCACAAGGAACAACGAAGCTGTCGATATAGAGCGTGTATACAGCTCACACTACGGTATTGTCCTCCACTTTGCCCGCCATGAGGCCCATGGAAATCTTCAGATTGCTGTCGTCACAAAAAAACACCCCAAGATTAACAAGACCTTCCACATTGACCTAGGATCATCGTGGACCCGTGGCTTCCATGAGACCCTGGACAAGTTTTGCCAGCGCGTCTATGATGATGTGCTCCCCAAGGACTTCAATCTTGACGAGACACTCACACGTATCGATGACTGGCGCAACCAAGCCATCCTCCACGCGCAGTTCCTCGCCCATGTTGGCCGCCAACAAGCCGAGGTGCAGGGTGCTAGAGCTGCGGAAGCGGGTCGTGAAATAGCAACGCAAGCCTTGGCTACTGGCTTGGAACTTGCGGAGCGAGTGCGGGAGCCGCTCGGAGCGGCGCTGTTGAAGGCGCAGGTGGATAGTAGGGCGCAGTGGCTGCGACTAACGGGGCGAGTCGGTGAGGCAGAGGAGTATCAGCGAAAGGCTAGCGAGGCAGGGGTTACAACTGGGAACTGCCCTACGAATACCTGTGGGTGGCTGGGACGAAAGATAACGAAGGTACAACCGAAGGAGAAGCCGTCAAAGAATTCTCTGAAGGAGCGCAAGGATAAGTTCAAGAAGGACGTGGAAGCACGAAGGGGTGTGCTGAAGGAGCGTATGGCGGAGGTGAAGAAGGAGAGTAAAGCTCGGAGGGACGTACTGAAGGAGCGCAAAGCAAGCCGCAAGACTTGTAGCACGAAGAAGAAGGCAAAGGCGTGCAAGTCGAAGCGTTAGAGGACAGGTAGCAGTGCTGCGACTGACTGGAGATGCGTGAGCTTTGGTTTTTATTTCTTTGGCAGATTAAGGGGGGTATGAGTCTCTACTAGTTACTCGAGGGATGGCCTAGGTAGGACGTACGTACTCAGTCTGGTACTTTGTTATAGTTACGTTCAGTGCTAAGAATTAACAAGATAAATCTTGCAAATATAAATCTAATATAATATTTTCTGAGAGAGAGGTTTCCTGTCATGATAAATCAGTATGCACCTCATCGGCCCCACGCTGCCTGCCCCACGCACGTGTAATGTTCTGCCCCGATCTACCGCCCAACCCGCACCTTCCCCAACGAACTCTTGGCAATATTTCCAACAACTTCTCAGCTGCTTCCTCCTTTCCTCCCCTCCACTCCATACACAAGACCAAATCCGAAATGTCCGACGTCGCCGCATCCTCCTCCGCAGCCGCGCCTCGCGCGTCCTCCGGCTCCTTGAAAGCGAATTACCTCCTCGCCTACAATGCCATCTCCATGTTCTCATGGCTCTCGCTCCTGTGGCACGCCGGCCTCGTCGTCAAGGTCTGGGGCCTCGAGTATGTGCACCCGCACGTCGATCTCTTCTGGAAGGTGACGCAGTCGCTTGCCGCGCTTGAGGTCTTGCACTCTATTTTCGGTGAGTCCCCCTTGTCTCGTGTGTTTGCGCGCGCGACGGGGATTACGAGAATTGTTGAGCTGACGAGGTTGAATAGGGATTGTGCGCTCGCCCTTCATGACGACGCTGATGCAGGTTGCGTCGCGCTTCCTGATCTGCTGGGGAACTGTCAACTTCTTCCCTGAGGTTGCGAAGAGCCCGGTGTTCAGCACTTTGCTGCTCGCGCACGGAGTCACGGAGGTGATTAGATATGGATACTTTGCCATGGCACTCAGCGGGGAGCAGGTCGCCATCCTAGGGTGGTTGAGGTATAATACGTTTATTGTGCTGTACCCGCTCGGCATTGCGAGTGAGTGCTGGCTCATGTATCTTGCTATCCCGTACGCCAACCAGGTGTCGGAGCTGTGGGGTTACTTCTACTATGCAATGCTGGCCATTTACGTCCCGGGGACGTACGTGCTCTACTCGTACATGATGAAGCAGAGGCGCAAGGCTATGAGGGGCAAGGCTGTGGAGAAGAAGAACCAGTGAGGTGGAGGGGGAAGTTGACCCGGAGATGGAGGAGTAGAAACCGATGTGGGATAGTTTGAAGTATGAATAGACGATGGCTTACTGTATATTATAATGGATACGATAGACGCGAGTAGCGCTACATTTATTGGAAGACTGGTGTACTATAACACGAGCATACGAGTTCCTCCACGCCATCGTTGAACAATTGAGGGAAACATGGTGGTTTGGCGCTAAGTACGTGATAGGAGGAAAAAGGCTCATTGAGGAAGGAGGGATGGATGCACTTTCCAATATTGTTTTTTATGACTGGATCGTTCCTTCCCACCTCTGCAGCTTTTAGGCTCACATCGTTCCTTCCCTTCCTTCAGTGCTGGTGAAGATTCGGAGCTCTTAGCTCCGTCGTTCCAAATCACAGTTCTCAGAAATCAGCAAAATAGAATCATGTATCACATCGTCTTCATTAAATCTCTCACAGCTTTAGCAGCAAACTTCTTCCTCTCTGCTTCTGGCATATCAGCACCTTGCTCTGCTCACCGTGTTAGCCTGCATCCACGTACTTCAACATCCCGAACAAAAACTCACCTCGTAAAGCCAGCACCTTCGACATTATCGCCGCCATCTCCTCAACACCGCCCTCCTCATCCCCGTCACCCCACCCAAAAATTGGTTTCCTCATCTCATCCATCTCTTCTTTTCCAATCTCAAAGCCCCCCTCCAGATCCTCTCCAAGTCCAATCCCCAACTCCTTCTCAAGCTTCTCCACGTCTATATCCTCCTCTAATTTCTTCCCGGCCCACGAATTAGCTTCCAACGCCTCCCTAACTCTCTCAACCCCCACTGCTTCGCCATACTCATTCTTCCCCGTCGCAGCCGCATTGACGATTTCAAAGCCCAGTACAAAGTCTTCGTCGTCTTCCCCGGCGGCACAACCGAGAAGAACACCAAGTAGTACGGCATCGCACTCCTTCTCTTCATCAATGGTCTCCTCTTCTTCAACAGACTCCCCTTCTCCAACAGGCTCCCCTTCTTCAAAAGAATCCCCTTCTTCAATAGCCTCTGCTTCGACAATACTAGTTACCCTATCCACTTCCTTCAACACCCTCTCCACCTTATCCCATCCTGACCTGCCTTCCCCACGCTCAAGAAGCACTACGTATGCTCCAATCGAGGCACGCACAACTGCCGCCTCTTCGCTGCTAAACTCGTCTGCCCACTTGCGCATCCCATCGGGGTTAATGATGTCAATCCATATCGAGATGTCCGCTGTGTAAAATTTGTTCTCGATATGGAGCACGTGTGATTTACCTGCGAGGGTTTCTCCTTCTGCGAACGGTGGTGGGGCGGAGGGAGTTAGGTCTGTGGGGTGTTAGTCGAGTATTTCTGAGGGAGCAGAGGGAGGACCTTTGAGAAATGTGATGGCGGCTTCGTCGGAAGGGGCGAGCAGGAGGATCCGGCTGGAGACATTGCCCAGCTCTTTTGGTGTGGTTTTTGGCGGGGTCATGTTGATATTGGGGTATATAAGTATCTTTTCTGGTGGCGAGGACGTAAATTCCTGCTCCCCTTTCTGAGCTGATTCTTTCCTTTCTTATTTCAATGCGACCCCAGCTAGTTTTTGCGAGGGCGCCGTGTAATCTGCAATACAGTGCTCTCCATGAGAGATGCCATAATCAAAGGCCCACACGTGATACTATTGAACGCCAAGCCACCCACAACCACAACCCCACCATAAATTAAAAAAAATAGCTCACACAACGCTATAAATTTTAATCTATCCCCTCTCAGCCAACAATAACCGGCTTCTGTGGTCCAATGGTTAGGATTCCACCCTTCCAAGGTGGAGGTTCGTGTTCGATTCACGGCAGTTGCAAACATCCATTTATTTTTTGAGCTTTTCTTTTACATCGCTCCCTCCATTTTTTTTCTTATCAGACACGGGCCGGAGACGTAATGATCTTTCTTGATTTTTTTCTAGGGAACAATCACCAAGCTTCTGTGGTCCAATGGTTAGGATTCCACCCTTCCAAGGTGGAGGTTCGTGTTCGATTCACGGCAGTTGCAAACATCCATTTATTTTTTGAGCTTTTCTTTTACATCGCTCCCTCCATTTTTTTTCTTATCAGACACGGGCCGGAGACGTAATGATCTTTCTTGATTTTTTTCTAGGGAACAATCACCAAGCTTCTGTGGTCCAATGGTTAGGATTCCACCCTTCCAAGGTGGAGGTTCGTGTTCGATTCACGGCAGTTGCAAACGTCCATTATTTCTTGGCTTTTCCTTTTGCCTTGCTATTACTCCTCTGGGTAATGAAGGGGTAAAAGGCATCATTTTTTTTAATTCGATTTTTTACAAGGGGGTAGTTCGTTCTTGCCATGTTCTACTTTGTTACAGTGCGAATACCTACCGCGTTGATTGTGACACTCGTTGGGAGGGAAAGAGAATGGAAGCGACGTTCGGCGCCAAGTAGTAAGTAGGAAAAACAGTGGTTTGCAAATGTGAGAAGAACGGCCACCTGCCACCGCTTCCTGAGAGAAAGCACGACTCCGAAGTAAATGGAGAAAGAAGCAGGAGATTACACCCACTTAGCTTCGAGCGTTAAATACAGAAGAAGCGACCAGCCATAGAGGGAAAAAAGGATTCATCTAATCGTATCAAGACTAGAAGGAGCGAGTGCCAGGCAGGCCCGCGTAGAGTGCACGACGAAGAAACAATATTCATTGGGTGTCGAGAGAGGCAGCTGCAGATGGCAGGTACACCCGCGAATAAAGTCGTAGTGTAGTGGTGTGGCGTCGACGCAGGGCTCTGCCGCCACGATCTTCATATGAGGCGATCCCCGATCATGGACTTCAGACGGTGACGTAGCAAAGTGACGTAGAAAAGTGACCTGTCAAATTTCCTGGCAAGGCCACAGTATGGTACGAGTATTAGAGGAAGACTCCTTCTATTATTTCGTACCTTTTCTAAACTAATATCCGTCCATTATATTATCTCTATCACTTTTCTACAATTCATGTTTATAAGTTTAGCAACGAAACTAAACCTAATTTCGAGTCCCAAAATTATCCCATTTACATCAAAAAAAGCCTATTCTACATGGACCATCTCTTCGAAAATGCCGCCAAAAAAGTCACCCGCTGTTAACGGCAAACGCAAAGGCCCTTCTTCAGCAAAACCAGCTCCTCCTGGTAGTGAATCCTTTAAAAAGCCAAAAGTCAACAATGACTCCATAAACCCGCTCTCAGCATCCCATCAAAAAGCACAAGACGCGGAAAGAAATGGCATCGCACTTCGAGCATTTTATGGTCCCGAAATGTCCAATGCGCGTGCTCTCGCGTACAAGAATGGCCAAATTCCTCGCCCAATTGAAGTTCTGAATTCCGCACTCTTAGAAACCAAGTCGACGCGGGAGCAGATCAAAGTTGGCGACGCGGTGGTCCATTGGTTCAGGTGTGATTTGCGGACGCGAGATAACAGGTCTCTCTATGCTGCGAGTGAGAAGGCGAAAGAGAACGGCGTTCCCTTAATCACCATGTACATCGTTAGTCCGCAGGATTTCGAGGCACATCTGACGTCGCCCGCTAGAGTGGATTTCATTTTACGGACGTTAAGGGTCTTAAGGGAAGATCTAGCAAAGCTGGATATTCCACTTTATGTGGAGACTCTAGAGAAGAGAAAGAAGATTCCTGGGAGGATATTGGAGCTCGTAAGGGAATGGGGGTCAAATCATTTATTTGCTAACGCGGAATATGAAGTTGATGAATTGAGAAGAGATGCAAGCCTGATTAGAGAATGTCTGGAGATTGGAGTTACAATGAACGTTCTGTCGGATACGTGTGTTGTGAAGCCCGGGGAACTAGTGAGTAAGTCTGGAACACAGTATTCTGTGTACACTCCATGGTCTCGTGCTTGGGTTGCATATATACATGAAAATCCTCCGTTGCTCGAACTGTCTGAAGCACCCAACAAGAATCCTAATGGCGAAAGGCAAAAATACCTCAAGCTATTCGAAAGCGTTATACCCAACGAGCTTAAGCATAAGAAGCTAAGTGACGAAGAAACAGAGAGGTTTTGCTCTATGTGGCCAGCAGGAGAGCATGAGGCACATGGGCGCCTTATTAAATTTATAGACGAACGGATTGGAGAGTACCAAGCACGCAGGAACTATGTATCAGAACAGGCAACTTCGTCGCTTAGTGTCCACTTGGCTAGCGGCACCCTGAGTGCGAGAACAGCAGTTCAAATGGCGCGAGATCACAACCGTAGCAAGAGGCTAGATGGGGGGAATGAAGGTATTCTAACCTGGATCCGCGAGATCGCATGGCGAGACTTCTATAAGCATGTCTTAGCCTACTGGCCATATATCTGGTATGTAATTCTCCCTTTTTCAAGACGTGTGTCTAACGGTTCGTAGTATGAATAAGCCATTTAAACTTGAATATACTAACATAGAATGGGAATACAATCAAGGTCAATTTAAAGCCTGGTCCGAAGGTCGGACAGGATACCCAATAGTTGATGCAGCCATGCGCCAACTGAACAGCTGTGGCTGGATGCACAATCGCAGCCGGATGATCGCGGCCTCCTTCCTAGCGAAGCATCTCCTTCTCGACTGGCGCATGGGTGAGAGATATTTCATGGAGCGCTTAATCGATGGAGATTTTGCCTCGAACAACGGTGGCTGGGGATTTAGTGCCTCGACAGGAGTTGATCCTCAGCCATATTTTAGAATCTTCAACCCCCTCTTGCAGAGCGAAAAATTTGACCCCGAGGGAGAATATATTAAGAGATGGGTTCCAGAGCTGAAGGGCATTGAGGGAAAGGCAATTCATGATCCGTATGATAGGGGAAAGGGAGCTGAGGCGCAAAAGAGCGGGTACCCGAGGCGGATAGTGGACCACAAGGAAAGTAGGGACCGGTGTTTGGCTAGGTACAAAGAGGGCTTGGGACGAAAGAGCATAATGTAATTTGGCAAAGGAAGAACATTCCCAACTTACCAAGAGGAAGGAGGCAACTCTTGGCATCAACTGTCGTGGCAGCTCAACCTGCGGGGCTGGCGGCATTGGCCGCTCTTCTGCAGGCACAATGGAACAGGTCAGGGACGCTGCTGCGGCTGACGCGGAGGGACATTGGGGAAATGGGTAGCAGATCGCCTGTGTAAAGATATGTAGGCCAGGGATATTAGGGAGGTATTGGGGTTTACAGACAGTCTGACAATGGTATACATGTGAGGGATAAACAGTCCTACAGCTGTGTTACGCGAGACTTTATATGTGGGTAGAGGAGATCATGTTGCCAATATTAGCCTGGCTGCGATGCCGAAGGATCATTAGTTCCAGCTAGGTTCATTTCAGTACGCCCCCCAGATTCTCACATCAGCGGCTCTAATTTGTTTTGTGTATTTAGTTCAGAAAGCACTGGACTCATGGCAGAGAACGCTTGGCGCCTAATATTTATAAGCGTATAGTCGTATGCGATGTGTACTTTCATAATGCACCAGGGAAGGAAGGATCCCTTATAAGGGGAAGAAAGACCCGCACAACAGGGAAGGTACAATCTTTCAAGAATAGAAGGAACGGCAAGCCAATTAACGAGGGCAGGAACGACTCACAAATAGTTCAAAGGGGAATGAACGACCGACTGTTTAGGGAGGGAACGACGCAATAAGTAGGGAAGGTACGACTAAATGCCGATGGAAGGAAGGGGGGAGTCCAGAAGGAAGGAGCGACTCTATTAAATAGTAGAAGGCAAGACTCTTGAGAGATATGTAGAAGAGAAGGAACAATGGAACTTATGAGGGAAGGAGCGATCGTTGTAGCCGTATAAATATATATATTTTTTTCTACGTTCCTTCCCTTTATATGGGTGAAATGCCTCTGTACTGGAATCGGACAGATGGCCGAGCGGTCTAAGGCGCGTGACTCAAGAACTGCGATTCTTCTCGTCGATTTACGACGTAGTGCATTCACGTATCGAAAGGTGCGGGGGTTCGAATCCCCCTCTGTTCAAGATTCTTTTTTTGGGGGGATTATTTTTTAGATATATTTTTTAGTGGGTTTGGGAGGGGCTCTGGACTCGGCTGATGGGGAAGGGGGTCACTTCCCTCCTTCGATTTTATAGTACGTAGGAACATATCAGCAAGTTATTTTATCTCACAGTACAAACACATAAAGCACGTGTAGCCATCTAATCGGGTGTAGATGTGTATGAATTCCCATCAATCGGCTCAGCCGACCGATATATAGCACGTTATTACGACGAACATTCTCTGCACTATCCCCCAGTGTCCTCCCTTCCCACCTCCGTTCCTCCGCAATTCCCCTGCAGACCCTCCGCCCTTGCACTGCGTGAGGGGCGGCTCCTCTCCCTGCAAAGAAGACTCCACCCAAAGGACATACATAAAACCTCCCTTTCCCCCCCAAAAAATGTCAAACAAAAAAAAGTTGTTTTCAAAGATCAAAAAAATCCCCCGTCCACGTTAAATATTTCCCTCTGGGCACCCAGCACGGGGACGCGGCGGGTGGGAGGATAGGGCGGTGTTTTTATAGATCACCGTCCGTCTCCAGCCGCCGCGAACTCTGCTGTCCCAGCTCTCTTCTCTCTTGAAGCGGGGGATCACTTTTCATATCCCCTCCACTTTCTCCTTCAATAAATTCATTCACCACCACTCTTATCTCCCCGCCGTCTTCCATGCAGAAAGGGTATATGTATATGCTCTTTCTCCGCGTAGTATTGCTCGAAGACTGCACACCACTGCGCTGCCACTAAAAACAAACATGCCATAAAAACGCAACTCGCAGAACTAGTTTGAACAAAGGGAATAATAATAAAATCACTAAGCATCAAAAGCAGCAAAACAAAAACGTAGCTCGAGATCCCGTACCGCAAAAAACAGCTTTGATAGCAAGAAGATTGTTGAGTTGAGGATTTGGAGATATAAAAATTGATGAAAGATGACGCTGTGCCAGACAGAACAAAAAAGGGGGGTTTGTAAGAGTAGCGACGCGCGTGAAATACCGCAGTAGAGCTCGCGACGCGCGCAAAAAATAGCCACAAAACGCAACGACAACAGCAAAGAGATTCATTCAACGACAGCAACGACAAAAGTGTGGGGGTTACACACACCCCTCACAAAAAACGCAACAAAACACAAACATCGGCCGTAAAAGCACAAAGATATCAACAGCCCCAAGTCCCCGTCCGACAACCGTCCATTAAGCAAATCCCACAAAAGATTCAAACGCCACGAAATCCGCTCCGGTTCCAATCTTACGCACTCCGATCCTGACCCAACAGAAGAAAGAACACCGCATCGTATCACCCAAGAAACCAAGGCCGTAACTGGAGGGTTCATTAGGGGTGTCATCATCTGTGTCCCGAGATTGGTTCGGGCGAGAGGCCCGCGGGGTCCATAGGTTCGAACTCGACGAGCTGGTTCATCTCCATGTCCGCCTGCGATTGCTCGAGGTAGGCGGGCGAGGGGGAGTTCTGGTGCATGGGCAATGTGAGGGAGTGTTTCGAGTACATCTCATTGAGGCCCGAGCCGTCGTCGGAGAGGTTCGAGTGTCCCATGTTGTAGGCGTCGGCGGAGCCGGAGCGGTGCATCATGGAGAGGGGCGGGGATTGGTCGACGATGGCGGGGTCGCCGTGGCTCATGAATGAGAGGGGCGAGACGGACGGCGGTACCATCGAGGAAGGGTCGACCATGGGCGAGAGGAAGGGGACGGTGTATGGGGTGTTGTAGTTGGACGCTGGTAAGGGACCAGTCTCTGGGCCTTGAGAGTAGAAGTTCGGGCTTGCGTAGTCTGATGGAGGGGTTGTCGTGGCGGCAGACATTGGGTATTGTCTGAAATCCATGCCGTAGCCAGTCGAAGTGTCAATCCGCAAGTTCGAGCCCATCGGGGTAAGGTTGTTTGGCTGTTGCGGGATGGGCGCGAAGATGTTGGGGTTGTGCTGCGTCTGTTGCTCGGCAGGGTGTTGGATGAGGAAGGACGGCATAGGCGCGCTGAACATGGAGAAGTCGATGGCCGTTGGTACGGATCTACTCCTTTGGCGTTTATGACCTGGTCCGCGTGCGCCGGGATGGACACCAATGCCCCACTGCTCCTGGAACATGCCAACGTGTGCCTGAGCGTTGTAGTTTGGTTGGGATGCCGGGCGGTGTCCGATAGGAGAGTTGGGAGCCGAAACGGCCAGCTGGTGCTGAGACTCGAATGGGTTGTGGCGGTTGATGAATGAATCCAGGTTGGCAAGCTTGGCTAATTGTCCACTCAAGACCTTTGGGTGTCCTCCAAGCCTGTGTATTAGAACCTGCGAAGCTTGGTGCTCCTCTGTGAAATCACCCACGTCAACGAAGCCGCCTGATCCAGAGCAGTCCATGAAGAACAACGGGGGGCGGTTGAGCTCGACGACCAGTCCACCTTGGGTTCCTCCATCGATATCGCCGTTTTCCAGGTAGATGTTCTTGATATATGCGAAGGGGTATTCGATCTTGTATCCAGCCTGGTCGTTGTTGATATAGTACGTCATGCACTCCTTCTTGGGCGAGTAGAAAACGATAAGATCCATCATAGTTTGGCCAATTCGTTTCCAGGATCCAATCTGCAGGGACCTGCAGTGGAAATGGTGGATGACTGGAGGGTGTTAGAAGCAGGACCGCGTAGGGCGCGGGCTTACACTTACGGACTTTGCCCTGAGGGCCCTGGTCAGCACCCATCATGCCTCCAGCGCGGTAGGACATAAGTCCGTCACGCCCCATGAAGTTTGCGCCCATAGGGCGGCCAGACTCCATAGTTTGTAGGCCAAGGTACTGACGCATGCCTTCTGGAATGTTATCGATATCCTCACCGCCCTCAATACCCTTCTTCGCAAGAAGCTTGATCTTGGCACGCCTACACGTCTTAATTAGTTCACCGATCGCGTCAACGGTCTAGCTCTCAGCATACCTGTTCTGGAACCAAATCTGCACCGAGCGCTCCGTCATGTTGATTTCATCCGCGATCCGTTCCCTCACCGACGCAGTCGGCGTCGGGTTCTTGAGGAACTCCTGCTCGAGTGTGGCCAGCTGGTCCTGGGTTGCGCGCTGTCTCTTCTGGTTCTTCTGCTGCTGCGTTAGAGTGCTCTTCCGCGGTGGGCGCCTCGAGGCAGAGTTGCTAGTTGTGGCCGAGGCGGAAGGAGACGGGGACGGCGTGGCCGTCTTTTTCGGCTCGTTGTCCCCATGTTCGGACATGGTGTCTGGGCTCGCCGGGAAGCGGTTGGTGGCCGGGTCGTGGATGCAGCCTGCCAGGTAAACAAACAGCTAACGGGTTACTCTCGGGTTCGTGTTGTGGCTGTTTCCGTGATTCGAACAAAGCCGAAATTCGGAGAGCGGCGGTGTGTCGATCGAGCGATCCGCTCGAGCGGGATCGAGTGTTGGGAACGTTGAGAATGGGGTGATCGTGTTGTCTCGGTTTATAATGATTCTCTGTAACTGGCAGGAAATAGAAAGTATAATGCTGTCAGCGCGGGGTTGTCGTGTTGTTGTTGGACTAGCGTTGGATGAAGATCCAGTGTGTTTGTGTTTGTGTGTGTGTGTTGTCGTTTGTCGTTGGTCAGAAAATGAGTGTGGTCTCGAACAGTGAAGATCGATTGTTAAATAGCTGGTTGTTGAGCCGAAAGAAGGTATCGGACCTGGAAGGAGTGACAGGTATCCGTAATGGCTGAACGATGAAAAGAAAATAGAAGAACGAGGAGGAAAAGAAGATTTTCGTTCAGCAGTGAGCGACGACGTGAAGGCGACGATGATGGGAGGAGGTGGAGGAGGAGGAGGAGGAGTAGGAGTAGGAGTAGGGGAGAGAGGGAGGTGGGTGGGTGGGTGGTGGTGGTAGTAGTTTGGTGGAGTGTGGGTAGCGGTGGTGGGTGGGTGTTTAGTGTGTGGTGGGTGGTGGTGGGTGGTGGGTTAGGTAGCAGTGGATGGAAAAGGGAAGGATGGTAGAAGGGGGAAGGGATGGGGGGTGTGTGGGTGTGGGTGTGGGTGTGGGTGGTGGTATAGGTGTGGTTAGGCTGGTTTGTAGGTGTTGGTGTTGGTGTGGGTGTGGGCGTGGGAGAGTTCTTTGGGCTAGGTGTGTGTAGAGTACAGTTAGAGTACAGCCGCCGTATAGAGTGGTTAGTGTAGGGTGTGTGTGGGCAAGAAGAACGAAGGAAGAAGGCAGAATACACTGGACGGGCGACTTGAGACGAGCACAGACCAATAAGAGGCAAAAGAAGTGACAAGAGAGGCAGAAAGACAGAAACAGACCAATGCAGGTACAGTATGTACGGTATAGTATGTACAATTCAGATTTATCCTACTATACTAAGTATGCACTGTACTTTATGTGTATATGCATCTGTACGTGCGAGCAGGCATTATTGTGTGTGTATGGATAAACTTAGAACATAGATAGAGTAACTGTGCTTGTCTTGTACTCGTCGAGAGCGAAGTACGAGTGCGAGCACAGCAGCACACAACACAGAGGAATACCAAGCATGTATGCAGTGTGAGTCTCACGATGTAGCCAAGAAAAAAGGGGAAGAGCGACCGACCGACTTACCTGCTCTTTCTAGCCTTTCTAACCTTCTAACCATCGATCACATATAAAACTTACACATCCCAAACACACATCCCATACAGACTACTTCATCACCTCGCGTCTCTCCATTCCTCCTACACCGACGGCCAACCGCTGAGACCGTTTCACCTCTCTCCTCCGTCCTTACCCGCCCCCATTGACGCGGTGTACATTCACCCCCCAACACGCATCACCACAACACAAAACACAAAACACAACACACAAACTTTCGCTGTACCACACAAACAAAACCCTTTAACACCCTTTCCCCATCAACCCTCAACCCTCGGGGTCCATCCCCCATCCCTTATCCCTTCCAGCATCGCGCCAAAAAACAAAGGGTCGAACAAAAAAGGGTTCTGGTTCTCATAGACAACATACCCCACCCCCCTGATTGGTCCACACGCGAGCGTCACAGGCCAGACGCAGCCCCCGTCGTCGCACCTTTTTTCTGCGACAGGGGTAGTGCGAGGTCTCAGGCTGCTCGGTGCATAGCCCTGTTGGGGTCAGTTTAGTCCAAGTAGTTCAAGTAGTCGAGACCGTTGGTCAGTTTCTTGGTCAGTTTCCTACTCTAGTCCCAGTCCCACACTGCCTGGTGTGGTTATGGTTGTGGTTGTGGTTTGATGTGCTGCGATCGATGTGCAGGTGTCAGCGACGGGGGGGAACGAAAGGGCGTTCAAAGTCACTGGAATCCGCGTCGACCGTGTCGTGTCAATTGCTGACATTCCCTCCCTCCCGCCAAGCCACACAAATCTGACATTCTGACAAGGCTGTTTCTTACCACCAGTACCAACAGATAGACTCAGAGTAAACCTACCACACTCTTCCACGGCCCTATAGAAATACGCTCAGATCCCCCGAACAAGGTCTCGTACATCCGCCACTCACCCCCCTCGTATCCGTCACCTCCGTCGGCACGACGCCGGGTTAAGGGGCTTGCATCGCGCATGACAGCGCCGCGACACTCCCTTCTCGAAGGCCAAACAGCCGACCAACCCGGCGGCGCGACGCGGGCTTACAAAGGGCGTAAGTACGGTAAGTACAGTACAGTACATGCGCTCCTCCCCGACTCCCTCCCGATCGCCGCTGCCTGGACGGGAAACACACCTTCCTTCCTTCCTTCCTTCCTCCTTGCTGCACCCCCATCCCATCCCGTCGCGTCCCCGTTCGCCACAATCGCACAACACACACCTCCCCCATCCCGTGTCTGTCGCGCACAGCATCCACCCCCACCAACGGTACGCTCGCGATGCTAGCCGCCCCAGCACGACACGACGGAAAAACACCCCTCCACTCCGGCGCATCGTCCTCCGAGGGCGAGGGGGGGTGAAGTGTGTTATGCATGAGGCATGGCACACCGCGCTCCAGGGCGTAGGGCCAGCTAGACAGGTAGAGGCGATGTGTTGGTAGGTACTCTACCCGTAACTGTAGGGTGCTTCCCCTATCTGTTCCCCAGGAATGCATCTTGCGTCCCCCAAAAGGATCAGTACACCTCCCTCCGTCAATCGCAAGCCCTATCGCAAGACTAACCTCATCCCTCGTACACCCCCCTCGTACCTTCGCGCCACCAGTGCCACCGCACCGCCCTGCCCACAGCATTCGGCCCTCCGTCTCTCGATACAGCAGCGCGATGGGCCGTGTACCCACCTCATGCCAGGAACAGGTTTAGCGCCAGGTACGGATGGAGTCGCTGTGGGGTGGTTACGTGATGCGCTGGTGCGTGCGTGCTTGCCGGTGAGTGGCTGTGGTTATGTGTGGGTGCGAGAGAAGCGAAGGTGTAACCACAGCACAGCGACGTTTCGGGTGACCGTGACCGTGGTTTGAAGCGGGTGGGCTAGGGTTTGAGGTTTTGGGAAGAGATGGGTTGCTATTTATATATTTTGGGGATGGGAAAGTTTGGTTGAGGGTGAAAGTTGGTTTGAAGGGTTTTTTGTGCGTGGATGGGAGGTTGGTAGGGAGTTGGTTGTTGGGCGTGGGATTTTGGGTGGTG
>JPJZ01000627.1:0-89525 GCA_000750815.1 Pseudogymnoascus sp. VKM F-4516 (FW-969)
ACTACCCTAAAAACAACCCAAACCGCCTCCCCCACCCTCTCATTAACCCCCAGCAACCCCAACGGATCCTCCCTAACCCCCCTCCCAACATGATGCACCATCCTCCTCCTCCCCTGCTCCTTCCCCGACCTCCCCCGTCCCGGAGCCGAAACAGCCACCAGCGTCCCGTCAGCGACGCACTCCCCCAGCCGTTCCGTGAGCCACACGGCGCGTTCGCCGCGCGCGAGCGCCTCGAAGCGAGCGCGCTCGTTGGCGATGCTGCGTTGGAGGTCTGCGGCCCATGTGCTGAGGCGGATGTGGGCGAGATGTTCTTCGCGCTGGGTGTGGTCTGAGATGCGGGCGAGGGCGAAGGTGCTGGCTGCGCCGAGGGGGGAACTGATGATATTTGCTCGCTGGATAGGGCCGGGGAGGGGGCGGGGAATGGAGGAGGTGGATGAGGTGGTTGATTTGCGGTGGCGGACGAGTTTGAGGGAGGCGTGGTGGCGGAGGTAGGCGATTGCGGAGGGGTGGAAGACGTGGGCGATTAGGGCGGGGAGGTCGGTGGGGACGAGGGGTTGGATGTAATCTGGTGACATGAGGAGGCTGGCATCCATGGTCTCGCGGTCGTCGGATGGGAGGGAAGAAACGGCATACGGGGCTGTTATGCCGGGGTGAGGGAGCCCGCTTTCGGAGATGTTGAGGGGAAGGGGCCGGATGTTGGCAGCTTCAAGGTCACTTGTCATGCGTGATTTGAGTTGCTCACGCTGCTCAGCTGAGAGGTTATCCGCTTGGGCTATGAGCGGGATAATATTGGTGAACTGGGAGAGACGGCGGAGGTATTCGATATCTACTGGTTTTATGCCTACTTTTGTTAGCAAATCACACAAGCCTTTGTGGAGGGGTACTCACTTTTGTTTATAACATAGAAGACTGCATCGATTTGAGACCCTCCGCCACCACTTAGCATGCTAATTAGTTCCCCATCAGAGAGGTCCGCAGAGACGGTACGTTCGTATTGGGATTTGATATAATCCATAACTGGTGTAATGCATTCCATAGACTGCGAAAGTCAGCCTTGCTCGGAGCGTAGAAGGAGCATACTTACAGATGTCCCACCACTATAACCTGGCGTATCGACAAAACAAAGATTGCGTTCTAGCACTGTATCGCCCATGCTTCTCCTCCTTCGAAGAATCTTTGACTCTTCGGATTCAGACCACCAGCTAGGATATGCCCTTGTGCTCGCAAACACTTCGGTGATTTTCGTAGTTGAGTGTGTACGTGGGGTTTCCTTGGACTTCCGCCTGGAGTTCCTCAGCGTCTCAGACGCAGTTAAAGGAATGGGTTCGAGAGGGTCGACGTGCACGATATCGGAGCAGCTCTGCACAATAGATTTGATAAGGGATGTCTTTCCAACTCCTATAGCAAGTCAGTAATTGTTAACCATAATTACAACAGATAAGCTTACCTGAATCGCCAGCAATCAGGATCTTGAGTCTTCCCATATTCTTTCCCTTGTCCGTAAATGGTCTCCTGCTAGGCATTTGTAGGCTCGGCATTACCAGCTGTGAGCTGCTGCTGCCTTCCATGACATCCGGTGCATGGGTGTCCTCGTCTCCGCTTGAAACTATAGCTTGGCTCCCGCCGTCGTCGGTCAGGAAGTCAATCTCGGAAGGCTGCCGTGTGTGCGGAAATGTCGAGATGGAGCCCAACATGGGTGATTCGAGGAAGGAGGGGCTTGCTGAAAGTGGTGCGGTATTCGGGAGGGCCCGCCGTGGCTCGGCCGGTGAAGTGTTTCTGGTGACGTCCGGAGAGGACACCGTCGACGGTGAATATGAGCCAGCGAGGTCTTCGGAGCTTGTCCTACTCATATTGAATTTCTTGCCGCGGCTCCGCGTGTTGCGGCCCTCGTCCGTGGTATCTTGGTCGTAAGTGTCTTGTGACGTTATCGTTTCGATGCTCTCAACACCATAGTTGCTTCGCTTGAGGTGATCGCGGAGATGTCGGTGGTTGGCGCTGTTTGAGACAGACCGGTCAAGCGAAGCTTCCATGGACTTCTCGTCGGCTAGGAAGAAGGTCATCGGCGGTTGATCCAGTCGCGCGAGAGGCGTGGCCTTGTCACCATCGCTGGATGTCCGGGAACGGGAGGTGAAGGCATCATCGCCAGCTAGGGGTCGCATGTTGGCGGGGTGTCCGAGGTATAGATCGTATTCACAGGTCGAGTGGGGTTGCTCGTAGGGCTGCTCATATCATGCCAGAGTTTGTATTGAATCAGATAACGGAGATGTTGAGTATTGTTTGAGTATAGGCACGAGATACACAGTACTATATGTTCAGAACATCACGGTCTCTCTTACCACTCTGTTGGGATGAGGTGGGATATAGTATGGCGTGTATGTACTATCAAGGTATCTACGTATGGGCAGGTATGGTCAGATATGCGGGTGAATAGCTGTAATCGGACATAGAGGAGTACCACTCAAGGTACAACGCAGCACCACTTGACCCCGCGGTGTAAGCCTATCAGAGCCAATCAGAGCCTATCACAGCCAAAGTCCCCGTATCAGACGCGGAAGGCTGCCTCCCAAGGCTATATTTCCTAAATAGGTCAAGCGTGGCCTCGCCTCCCATCCATCCCACTCGCCCACTCAAACATCCCACCACTCCCCCTCTTCCAATCAACCACACACGTACCAGACAGTACTGTACATCTTAACCCAACGGCGGCAACTCAGCGCTATTCTCTTGGTTTCTTTGGTTTCTTTGGTTCAGACAGACGCTGTACTCACTATAACCTAACTAACTCTGTCCCCTAATTAGCGCCCGGCAATCTTCGATTTAAGCCCTTGTTATCCACTAGATTCTCCAAATAGTGGTGCTTTCGTGGAGCCTGATACCTGGTAGTTTGGTTACGATTGTCACCGACAAGCAACCCCCCCATCCCTCAACGAGAAAAAGAACTCCTTAGTCCCCGTCGTCCAGTCTCCATACTGGCCATCCTCACAACGGCGTCCTCTACCGAGTCTAACGACGCGACTAAACAAATACTCAAGCAACTCTGCTCTCCCGCGTCTCTCCTCTTCGACCCACGCTACACTGCGGTGCCAAAACCTTCAGCCCGCCCACCCTTCCGCACCTTCCCTCCCTCTCCCCGGGGCGAGAGACGTACTCCCATAAGGCTACCAAGCACCATCAGCGTCCATACTCTCGATTCCGAAGCCCTCAACGCAACCATGGACAAGAGGAACCCAAGTTCCTTCCAGCAGCTGGAGAAGCTAGGAGAGGGAACCTATGCCACCGTATGCGCCTCGACCCCACCTCTTGTCGCCCCGCGAGCTTCAGCTAACATGCGCAGGTCTTCAAAGGACGTAACCGCCAGACCGGCGAGCTCGTCGCCCTCAAAGAGATCCACCTCGATTCGGAAGAAGGCACGCCGTCGACAGCCATCCGCGAGATCTCCCTGATGAAGGAGCTGAAGCACCCCAACATCCTCTCCCTCCACGATGTCATCCACACCGAGAGCAAGCTCATGCTCGTCTTCGAGTACATGGACACCGATCTGAAGCGGTACATGGACACGACTGGCGACCGCGGGGCCCTCAACCCCGTCACCATCAAGTCCTTCATGCACCAGCTGCTCAAAGGCATCGACTTTTGCCACACAAACCGCGTGCTGCACCGCGACCTGAAACCGCAAAACCTCCTCATCAACGCCAAGGGCCAGCTCAAGCTCGGTGATTTCGGTCTCGCGCGCGCCTTCGGCATCCCCGTCAACACCTTCTCCAACGAGGTCGTGACGCTGTGGTACCGCGCTCCCGACGTCCTCCTCGGCTCGCGCACCTACAACACCAGCATCGACATCTGGTCCGCCGGCTGCATCATGGCGGAGATGTACACGGGCCGCCCGCTCTTCCCCGGCACGACCAACGAGGACCAGCTCGTGCGGATCTTCCGCATCATGGGCACGCCGTCTGAGCGCTCGTGGCCGGGCATCAGCCAGTTCTCCGAATACAAGCCCAATCTGCAGGTCTTCAATACGCAGGA
This sequence comes from Pseudogymnoascus sp. VKM F-4516 (FW-969), assembly GCA_000750815.1. NCBI lineage: Eukaryota > Fungi > Ascomycota > Leotiomycetes > Thelebolales > Thelebolaceae > Pseudogymnoascus > Pseudogymnoascus sp. VKM F-4516 (FW-969). Next base: position 4,024 of record JPJZ01000627.1, read on the forward strand.
CCTGCGCGCGATCCTACCTCAGATCGACCCGAGCGGGATTGACTTGCTACAGCGCATGTTGCAGCTGCGTCCCGAGTTGAGGGTGAGCGCCCATGATGCGCTGCAGCATCCGTGGTTTGCGGATCTGAATCAGCCGAGGCAACCGGCGGGGCAGCCGGCGGGGAGGTATACGCAGGGCCAGAGCGGGTATGAGAATTACTGAGCTATGATGGGGGCTGGTGCTATTATGTAGACAGCGACAAAAGTATGGGATGGGATGCAACAGACTACGGCCGAGAAGATAAAAACCAGAGACGCAACCCGATATGAAGAGAGAGGCGGAACATAATTAGGGTTCCGACGTAGAAGGTGCTGTATCAGAGAAGGATGGATAAACGGCCGTGAAAGAGAAACTCAATGACGATGACGATACCTATATTTGCATCTACAGGCGTTGGTGTGCGAGCAGGATCGGGGACTAGGGGTTCTTGGTAGACGTCGGGGATCGGGGTTACGGGGTGTTTTGAGTGGCTTGCGAAATATAGGAGTTGGCCCATCTGCAACCGCTACAATGTGACTATGCTTGATGTGCCATTGTCGCCCAATATGAATCACTACTGCATTCAAAACGAAAATTGAAGATCGAGGTATCATTAACAGCCCTCGTATATCCCCCATCTTCAGCCTTTTCAGACCCGCAGATTCACCTATCTTACTATAGCGAGATCCAACCCCATCCGGAACGCCATCTACAATCCCCACCCATACCAATCCCATGCAGCCAGCCCATTCAGTGCTTACTCTTCTTCGCCGGCGGCTCCTCCTCCGCATCGCTCCCCGCCTCACTCCCACTCCCACTACTCTCATGCTCCTCATCATACTCCTCCGCAACATCACTCTCACTATCCGTCCTAAAGTCCTCGTCCGCGCTCTCCTCATCCTCGTCCGCACTCCCGCGATCCGCCCTCGCGGCCACAACATCCTCATCACTGCTCGCGAGGTCCTCGCCACCCAGCGCCGCCGCAAGAATCGACGTATCCTCATCCATCTCGTTCTTGACGCGCAGCCCCTTGACCTTGAAGAACTCCTCGAGCGGCTTCTGCTCCTCGCGGTTGATGTTGCTGAACTGGCTGTCGCCGGCGCCGTTCTTGAGGTGGATGGCGATGTCGAAGGTGCGGCTGGCGGAGATGGCGCCGCCGACGCGGGAGAGCGTGATGGAGCTGACGGAGTCGTAGGCGATGTAGGTGGCGGGCTTGGGCACGAACATGAAGGCCTTCTCGAGGCAGTAGAGGAAGCCCTCGGCGGCCTTGATGGAGCACTTGATGCCGTATTGCTGGTGGTGGCTGAGGAAGTCTTTGGCGGGCTGGTTGACCTTCTTGCCTGTTAGGCCGCGGAAGACTTGGGTGACGACCTGGTGGAGGGGTTGCTCGTAGTGAGGGGCGAGCTTGTTCTCGTATTTCTCCTTGAGCAGCTCCTCGGTCATGTTCAGATCGATTGTCACTTCCTCGTCCTTCTTGAACTGCATCACCAGGAAGGGGTAGCGGGTCTGGCCCTGTCGCAACGGCGGGTCGAGACCAATACAGATCATGAAGTGCAGCTCATCGGGCTTGGGGAGGATCATGAACTTCTTAATAGCCTCGTATTGGATCTTGTAGTCGTATGTCTTACCGCGCAGGCGGAACGATGATTCGTACATGTCGATATCGAAGCGGCCTCTGTTGCCATATTAGTTACCTCCTTCAACATGAATAATATAACGTACCTAGGCGTCAAGTGCAGCACATCCAAGAATGTCGCATATGTGTCCCCAGCAACCTCTCCAATCTCCGCCTTCTCCATCAGGGTATCATAGAAGAGGTTCGCCGCATTCTGCTCCTCCTCATCCTCCGCATCACTCTGCGCATCTCCATCCTCCATAGTCTCCTTCTTGGTTGTCGTGCCAGGGATGTAAAAGCGCATCTCAACCAACTGATCCTTCCCGGCTCCAGCCTTCTTGCCCTTCCCCTTCGCACCGCCCAAGCTTCCGTTTGTGCCTGCCTCATCGCCACCCGCCGGCAACGAGAACTCAACCGCCACCTCGTTCTTCCCAGCCAAATTCGTATTCGAGATCTCCGAGTAAGGAATCTCAAACGCAGGTCTGTTCTGCACATTGAATGCCAGCTCCGCCTTTCCGAATTCCGCCTTGCCCCAGTTCCATCCTCGTAGGGCGTGCTCCTTCGTCTCGAGGTTCGTGCTGTACCAGTTCTTGAATACTTTCGTCAGGCGCTCAAAGTCCTGTAAATAGGTTAGAGAGTGCGCCAATCATGATGGCTGTGATGCTCACATCTTGTTGGAAGCCATCCAGCTGTACTACACCGGAGTTGCGCTGTAGAATCTTCACTTCGAACCCTTTGGATGCTTTGCTCCACTGTGCGCCACCGATGTTTGAGCGATCAAGCGTAAAGGTATCGCCGCCGCCCGATGGCTTCCAACCAAAGCCATTCTCAGCAAATCTGCATTTGCCCGAGTCTTTCGAGAGGTCGAGGTAGATGTTGTCGAAGCTCTCCCTGTGATAGCGGCATGGTCAGCTATGAACTTCGAATTCACCACGATCTGGGGAGACAATTTCCAAATTGAGCTTGAGGCTGGCAATATGAAGTTTGTCGCAATAAGACGTACATGTTGATAGCCTGGCGAGATGGGAGTTGTGTGGTGGTTGAGTAGTTTGACATCGAGCTATACCAAGGGTTATGCGGCAAGAATCTGAAGGTCGAATGATTTCGCGTAAAGTTGACCGCTACCACACGCGACGACGCGACGAGGGAAGGCAATATAGACTTTAACGCTACGTTAAGTAGCCTTGCCAGAAATACAAATTTAGCCACAAAGGTCATATCAACGATATATGGACTACTGGTTAATGATATCTTATTTTCACCTCACGCCTGAATATTTTCCGTCAGAACGAATCCCCAACGCCACAACCTGATCCAACGTATTCTAACAAGGGAAGCTTTTGAGCGATAGAGTTTACAAGCTGGTGCTACAGTAGCAATATATACGCTTCATCTTACCTGAATTCACCAATTACATTTACATTCACATGTCACTACAAGTTCAGATATCAAGTATAAAGTAGAAACCGTCTTTCATTTATTTGCGCTTTTATCTGCTAGCCTGTCCAGTTTAGAACACGCCAAAGAAGCAAAGCACCACGTTTATTAACCCTCGGGACTGTCGTGAGATGCGTAACACGAAAAGTAAAAAGAGTCGATGCATGAAGTGACTATCGCGTAAAACCAACCGTCAACTCCGCAAATCCTTTAGATGTTGTACACATATCTAGTCGACCTCCTCCATGGCGCTCTCGACGGGCGCGTCGGTGGAGCCGGCCTCGGTGGCGGCCTCGCCCTCAACCTCTGGCTCCTCGTCAACCTGGAGTCCGAGGGAGACAAGCTTGTGGATGCGGTCAGCGAATCCAGCTGGCTCCTCAATGGTGAAGCCGGAGACGAGCAGGGAGGTCTCGAACAGAAGCTGGGTGATGGACTTGACGGTGCGGTCGTTCTCGCCATCGGCCTCGATCTTCTTCCTCAACTCCTTAATGATTGGGGACTTGGGGGAGATCTCGAAGGTCTTCTTGGAAGACATGTAAGAGCTCATGGAGGTGTCACGGAGGGCCTGGGCCTTCATTATACGCTCCATGTTGGCGGACCAACCGAACTGGCCAGTGCGGATAGCGCAAGGAGCGCCAACCAGCTTGTGGCTGACAACAACCTTCTCGACCTTGTCGCCGAGGATGTTCTTCAGGGCCTTGGCGGTGCTCTCGTACTCCTTCTCCTCAGCCTCGCGCTCGGCCTTCTCCTCATCGGTCTCCTCAAGCTCGAAGTCCTTGGTGATATCAACAAGCTTCTTGCCGTCGAACTCCTTGAGCTGGGTCATGGCGTACTCGTCAATGGGGTCGACGAGGAAGAGAACCTCGAAGTTCTTGGCCTTAAGGGAGTCCAAGAAGGGGGACTTCTGGACAGCCTTCAAGCTCTCACCAGTGATGTAGTAGATGTTCTTCTGGTGCTCGCCCATGCGGGTGATGTAGTCAGCGAACGAGGTCTGGTCATCATCACCAGTCTTGGTGGAGTTGTAGCGGAGGAGCTTGGCAAGAGCGCCACGGTTCTGGGCATCCTCGTGAACACCAAGCTTGATGTTCTTGCCGAAGGCAGAGTAGAACTTGTCGAACTGCTCCTTGTCCTCAGCGATCTCCTGGAACAGCTCAAGGGTCTTCTTGACAATGTTCTTCTTGATGACCTTCATGATCTTGTTCTGCTGGAGAGTCTCACGGGACAGGTTGAGGGGGAGATCCTCAGAGTCGACAACACCCTTGACGAAGCTCAACCACTCTGGGATGAGATCGGTGGCGTCATCAGTGATGAAGACACGGCGAACGTACAACTTGATGTTGTTCTTGGTCTTCTTGGTCTCGAAGAGGTCGAATGGGGCCCTCTTGGGAACGAAGAGGATGGCCTTGAACTCAAGTTGACCCTCAACGGAGAAGTGCTTAACAGCAAGGTGGTCCTCCCAGTCGTTGGAGAGCGACTTGTAGAACGCACCGTACTCCTCAGGGGTGATGTCTGATGGGTTGCGGGTCCAGATTGGCTTTTGCTTGTTGAGCTCCTCCTCCTCAATCTTGGTCTCCTTGACCTTCTTGGTCTTCTTCTCCTTCTTCTCCTCGTCCTCATCATCTACCTCCTCGATCTTTGGCTTCTTGTCATCTCCCTCCTCCTCCTTGGACTCCTCGGCCTCCTCATCTGGGACCTCGGTCTCGGTCTCCTTCTCGACGTGAAGGTAGATTGGGTAAGAAATGAACTCGGAGTGCTTCTTGACAACCTCCTTAATCTTGGCCTCGTTGAGGAAGTCGGTCTGCTCATCCTTAAGGTGCAGGATGATCTTGGTACCGCGGCCGAGAGGCTCGCCCTCGGTGTCCTGGGTAAGGGTGAAAGTTCCACCAGCGGCGGACTCCCAGATGTACTGCTCATCGTCGTTGTTCTTCGAGACGACGGTAACACGGTCTGCAACGAGGTATGCAGAGTAGAAACCGACACCGAATTGACCAATCATGGAAACATCAGCACCGGCGGTGAGAGCCTCCATGAACTGCTTGGTTCCCGAGCGGGCGATCGTACCCAGGTTGTTGACGAGGTCCTACGAAAATGATTAGCTGGTGGCAACTTTAATGTGCGCATGCAGTACTTACAGCCTTGGTCATACCAATACCGCTATCTTGGATGGTAAGAGTCTTGTTGACCTTGTCGGGGATGATATCGATTCTAAGATCCTTGCCGCTGTCAAGCTTGCTTGGGTCTGCGAGCGACTCATATCTGATCTTGTCCAAGGCATCGGAGCCGTTAGAGATAATCTCTCTCAAGAAGATCTCCTTGTTAGAGTAGACAGTGTTGATAATGAGGCCCAAAAGCTGGGAGATCTCAGCCTGGAACTCGAAAGTCTCGGCAGCCATTATTGTGGATTATGTATGATAGTTCTAGAAGCGCAGATGTTAGAAATGATGCCCTATTTAGATAGATTCACAGTGAAGGCGGAGTGTTTGTAATGATAGGTTGTGCGTTTCTGATCAGATCATAGTCCCAAGATCAAAATCTTTCGAGGATCATGAGGCTGAAGAGAGCTTATTCCCCAAAACAAACACAAGGGAGGCCAGTGAGGTTGAGTTGAATAGACTTACTTGTAGGGTTATAGTGAAAGACCGTGCTAATTGAAGAGCAGGTACGTAGAGAGGTTTAATGGGTATCAATGGTTTGAGAGAGAAAGTGCGTGAAGTTGTGGAGGTGAGGCGGAGGACTAATTAATAGTTTGGAATTTGCCTGCCTTTCATCCACAGAACCGCCCAGAAACAGAAGCGACTGGTAGCGCGAAAGTCGCAGAAACCCGTAGAAATTTAGGCAAGGCTGGCAGCCTGGTCACACCGTTGCACCGTTGCATAGCAACCAAGGGAACAAAGAAAATAGGACAATCTAAATTTATCACAGATTGACTTATAATAATTATAGAGAGGTCATTTATATTATCAAATTCTGCAATATATCAATCTGTACCTGCCTTAAAGTACTGTTCTTTCTGTCTCTGAAGGCGTTGTTGTGCCGTTTCGAGGGGTTGTTCGCAGCTGCAGGTCTAGAGCTGTGGTTCGACTCATGTATGCACGCCGGGTGTGTGGCGGGCTAGTCAGGTCTAAAAGAAAAGTCTCATCCGATGAGCCTCACCGCTTCAAGCATTCTTCTCATGGGGGCAACATATAATTACTCTTGTATTATTTCCAATATTTTAACAATAATGTACAATCTATTTGCCACGCAGACGGTGGTCCCGGGACCATGCAATCCAACCTATCATTGCTTTTCCAGCTCTTCAATTTCCACGGGGTCTATCACATCTATAACCTTCCCAACGTCTCTGTAAGCTCGATCAAGATAGGACAGCCCCCTATCCTCTAGAGCCGCCGCATCCTTGGTTGGTGGCGGCTCAATGATGCTCTCCACATCTGCCAGGACCAAAATGTGGTCGCCAACCTCGATCAAGCCCTTCCCCTCTCCTTCGTCTCTCAGCTTGCATCTCAGCACCTTTGTGACGCCCGGCGAAGATAGTAATGGCAGAGGATATTTGCTTCCGACATTCCAAACGGCAAACTGCTGGTTCGCGAATACATCCGTTGAATTCCCCTTTGTAAACCCATGGGCCACATTTGCCCCAGCCTCCGTAGCAGACAGGATGTGTATGAGGAACTGGCGGGACTGGCGTATCGCATCTAGTGTCCGAGACGGCCTGCGTATATTGAATGATATAATCGGCGTGGGTGTGAGAGTCACAGTCGTAAACGAAGATACCGTCATTCCTCTGAAATTCGAGGTCGAAGAGGCGGCCGGCTCACCGGTGCTGGTTGTAGCTACAACTGCAGCATGGGGCATCTTGCGCATAAGCTGTCGCAGGTGGGTTGATAGAGGAGGCTCATCATCTGGGCGAGCGCTCTTCACATGTTGCTTTTTGCTTGAGCAGGTGAAACTGCGCGCTTGAACAACGCGCTGGGAGGCAGCGGTTGCTTGCGAAATGCCACTACATATGCTGTGCGTCCTTGCTGCATAGCCATATTAGTAAATTGGGCTTTAAAATTGTATATCTGAACTAAAATAAACCAGGACTGCGAGGAACATACCAGAGCTATTAGCCACTGACCATTCATAAAATAGAGAGTAGAACCCCTTCACAGTACTGGGCCTCGCGCTCATCCTCGAAGCATTAGAAAACATTCCGATCGATCCGGTAGAAGCAGCAACAATCGCTGCGGCAGCAATTGTCCAATTTCTAGTGCCGAGCTGTCAAAAGGATTAACCGTCGGCAAGGCTGTCATTGAAGTTCCAAGAAACATTTTCGCGCACCCAGCTCCTCTCGGCAACCGTAGCGACAAAATAATTATATCGACCACCACCCTCAACCAGGAGTATAACCACCGTCGACCAAGCCAACGAATCCACGGAAACCACAACACGATGGCTTCCCTCCCATCCCACGCCTTACGGCGCGCATCCCTCTCTCCCATCTCCTCGACATGCGCCGGCAACCAAGTCCGCCACGCGTCTTTGCTGAAGCGCCCGCACCGCCCCTACACCTTCACTCAACTCATCACCCTCTCGGACGGCTCGACATACACACAGCGCACCACGTCGCCAGCGCCGATGTACAAGTCTACGAAGGATACGCGAAACCACCCGTTATGGCAGCCCAGCATGGCGAGTCTGCGGAACGTGGAGGACGATGAGGCTGGACGCCTGAGGGCTTTCAGAGAACGTTTCGGACGCGGATGGGATGTTGAGGGTGGTGAGGAGGGCGCGGAGGGTGAGGGAGAGCAGGAGGATACCATGATGGATTTGATTAGTGGGTTTAAGGGAGTGCAGGTTACGGCGGATCAGATGAAGGGGCATACTGCGAAGGGCAACAAGTACTAGGGGAATATCCGTGTGCTAGGGGGTTACTTTGGGCTATCTGTGTTTCGAAGCAGTGTATGATCATTGGGGGAATGGGACTATGGTCTCGGGGAAGCCATGTACAAATTCAAGAGTCGGAGGCAGAAGAGGGTGGCATTTCAAGGCGTTGGGATGTGGTATTATCTTTGTACACTATACATTTTGGGGTCTGCCAAATGATGAAGCTAGCAAGATTGCTTCAACCTTGTTATAGCAGAAATGGATGCTAGTGCCCGCTTGCAAATTATTCTTCCTCCTCGTGAGCTGCTCCAGCGGTCGAGTCATTCTGGGTTTCTCCTGAAAGCCGATGACTTGATTGTTCAGACTCGGAGCGTAATGGTACCACAGGCGGTTTGTAGTAGGGTTGTTCGCCGTCTTCGGCGTCCAGTTGTACCAAGAATGTTTCCCAGAGCTCAATGAGCTACAGTAGATGTTAGTAGACTATTTCAGTAACCAATTGGGGCCAATATACCTCTTTCTGTGCCTCGACAGCGCTCTCTAGGAATGTCTCCACGCCACTCTTGAAATCCTCCACCTTTTCTCGCTCAAACCTCTCCAGCTCAGTTCTTAACAGACGCCCCATATCTTCGAATAGCAAACGTGCCTGATGCACCTTTCTCTCTCCATCTGCAACATCGGCATTTAACTGCACCAAACGGTCTTGCTGGGTCTTGCCTTGGCGCAGAAGTTTGTCTTGTGTTGCCTTCCGCTTCTGCATTTCCTGATCTGCAGACTGCCATGAATGAAATGCCTTCTGCCTTTGCTCAAACGCCATCTTGATACTCCCAATCAAGCGAATGTATTCGTCGATGGTGATGCCGAGAGTCAACACATCATGCTGCGCCTGTCGTTCATAGAGCTCTTTAATACGGATTTGGAGGGCCGATAGGCCAGCTAACGGGCCTGACAGAGTGGGGGACAATTCAACGGCCGAAAGGGCTTGCAACGATCCAGAGAAATCACCTGCCGCCTCAGCCAAGCCCTTGCGCTGGCCTACCACGGTGTCCATTGACTTCAGGAGAGCCTTCAGTTGATTTTCCAGAGCATCAAGGTAGACCTTTCTATCATGGAACCACTGTTCTTGTTAGTATCTGCCATGCCGTTAAAAACAATGCTATAACTTACATCGTCCTGTTCAACGAATTTGCTTCCACTGCCCACGGAGAGCCCCAGTCCAGCAAACATTCCCTTGCTCTCTCCCAACATTGGTTCCTTGCGCTCCTTGTGCTTAACATCATTACTGAATGCCTCGCTCTCCAGGAATATCTTCAGGTCACCATCGTGCTGTAGCGTTGGATGCGCTGCGGTCTTGTTGAGCATCTTCTCCAATGCCATACGCCTTGATTCCACAAAATTACTGTCGAACCTTCCCACGGCTTGCTTCTCGGGTGGAGGCGGAACCACTACTCCGGGGTTGTTTGCATGCAGTGTATTGTAAAGCCATAAGAAGTCCTTATATCTACGGGTCACTGAGAATTCAGGTTGCCTGTAGCCTATCGACGTAGTCTATCATGATTGTCAGTTCCGTTCAATGCTTAATGCCAGTCGAGCCGTACCTTAGTCCGAACTTGATATACGATATGAGAGCTCGTGAGGTCTCCAACTTTGTGTGGGTCGCCGACCGTAATATCGAATGTCGGCTTTGCTGCCTGTTCAACGCTCACACTTGGCTGAGCATCGCGACGCGCAGAGCCGGGCTGGGCGGGCTGAACTGGCGGTGGTATCCTAGCCTTCCCAGAAGACTGCCCCTCGTCATCGTAGTTAGGATCCATGACATCTCGAACCCGCTGTGCAGTATCTGCCTGCCTCGTGTTGATGGTAACTGTCTGTTCCTTCATGGGCGGTGCCGGAGGCTGCTCCGAAGGAGAAGTAGACTGCGCTCCATTGTCTCCCAGTGGTCCCAATGGTCCCAAAGGCCCTAATGAGTCGTCGAGGGGTTCCAGTCGAGTGGGTTGCGCGGGAACACGGCGGATGGGGCCTCTGGATCGGCCGCCTGGCGACTTCACATTTGAAGCTGCGGATGATTCGGATTGTTGCGCGGACGCAGTCTTAGTTTGAGCATCTACAGGTCCATGAGCATGTCGCGACCAAGTTTTGCTAGGAAAGACACCGTACCTGATTGCCCCGCGTTGAATGAATCGCCTTCGTCAGTCTTGGGTTTATTGGCACCTGTCTGGGATTGGGTTGGGACATCTATGACGAATTAGAGATCATAGCAGCTTGACATTCCGTAGGAGACATACCGCCCCATGGTGAGGAACCCCCGTCTTCGAGATCCATTATGTTGAGTTGGTTGAAGAAGTGGAAGGATGCAGTTGAGCTCTCAGGTGTGGAGCTTGGCTCCTCCGGCAGGGTCGCATACGTATGTGAGGCAGCGCCCGCTGCCAAGATAAGCGTCACCCAGCGAGGTACTTCTCAGTAACCCAATCCAGACAACAGCTCCAACAAAAGCACAGGAATATGTCACAACCAACATAGTGGGTTGGTTTTTATAGGGTCACAGTTACGCTTTGGATCATGGACAATTTGGTCACATAATCGTATGTTATGGAGTAATTTCTGATATAAGGTCGAATTATTCCTTAATATTCACGTGTGAATATTAATATTGCCAGGAATATTCGATCATACAAGCTACTTGAGTATACTGAGCTCCTGCCATAAACAAAGCTTTAATAATAAACCGAGCTCTTTTATAAAATAAGCTCGCCTTCTAACGCTATCCTCCAGTTTCTTGGTACCACATAGGATTTAATAGCTGCCCCTTGCTCGTCGAGCTGGCCAGCATCATGAGAGCAGCATTTAATCTCAAATCCCAATATATCAGCATGCACGAGATTGATTTTCGCAGAGTGTAAAATGTTACTTGTATCCAGACAACAAATTACATGGTATCCTTTCCATAAATCATGAGGTGTCCATAATATCGCCGTTTGATTCCCCGGTGCCCTCTGTTCCCCTCCCACCCTGATCGGGCGCAGAACCACTGGACTTTTTGGCTTCTAAACCGTCTAAAAAGCTTCGCGCCTTCTCCCAAAGCTCTGCCTCCATATCCCTGCCGACCTTGTTGCTGCGAGTATTGAGCCATCCCACGTCTATCGCGCCGTTCTTGGTTTCTGGAGCTTGTTTTCCCTTGTCGCCTTCTTCTTCAGTCTCGGGTTCCGCTTTTATTACACCGGCATCATCGAGCCCCTTGATTTGGCGCTTGAGGCGAACATCGACGGAATGTAGGTCTTTGAGATATGTGTCTGTAGCTGCCGTAAATGCTTCCCGGCGACCAGCAGAGGTTGTTTCGGACGGTGAATTGATGGCAGTGAGGGTCTTGATTGCTAGGCCAGCAGATTCAAGGAGTTTTGTGATGCTCTAGAGCGCCATTAGAATTATTTCCACAGCTGAAACAAATCAGAGTATGCTAACCTGGTCAATTTCATTGAGTTGCTTGATGCGCTCCGCCTTCGTTAGGTGTTTGGATGAGATCGGTTGCTTGTCAAGTTCTGATGACATTGTGAATTCAGATGATTTATTGGCAGCCTCTATTATTTGCGGTATATAATGAAGGTTGAGTTTGACGGAACTGAGAGGCCTCTTTTGAGCAGTGCGTTTGTTGCTGGTTGTATGTACCTTCTCCACGTTTAAGAAATGAGGCTCGGCGGATAGCTGCAGTAGCGCCATGTTTTCAAGGCGAAACTCGCGATTATGGGCAAGTCATCTGGAGTCAAGTTCTCGACAAGTTACCATCTTTGTTCATTTAGGGTTCATCAACCTCCATAATTCGAATAGTATTTGGGGGTATGATGGGACATGCGACGCCTTCGACATAATTGCCCCATCGAGGAAGATACAGCGACGCGTCGCAAGTAATTAACCATCGATATGTCGAACCATCCATCGCAAACCCCCGGCTCTGGGCCACCCAGTGGCAGTATGGGGATGCCACCAGGACAGCAACAGCCGCCGGGACCTCCACCTGTACAAAATATGTCGCAGCAAAACTTGAATCAAATTGTGAGTTCACACTTCTTTCATCACATGCCATCCTAGCTAGAGCACTGGAAGCGCCCAAAGGAGACATATTGAATTACTGGTGGCATCAAGCGATTAGCCTGAGCTGGTCTCACTGTGTGCTGCTGTTCAACGGAATTGCTATTGATGGCCATCTGCACGTGACACTCCTTTTATCCTGCATCTTCCGTGGCCAGTCCTGAAGCCAGGCGCTGATCTTAGTGGCGGAGACGTATGTGTGTTATATACCTTTCTGTTTACTCTAAGGGCACAACTACAAAGGAGCATCCTTGCAACTCAGTAGATGTAATTTGCAAGACGCAAAACCTACTTTGTTTCTGGCTGAAGCAGTGGTTCCCTTTGTCCTTTCTTAGCCACATCTATGTTGCCCAGTCAAGCCAGCATAGAGGAATAGTGAGATAGCTCTGGGCGATTGAATCTGGAGAGACAATCTTCATACTAGGTTTCGTCGGTGCAGTTGTGCCTCACGTTTCCAAGTGGGAACAGATCTTTTTGGCGGGAGAAACTTCAGAGGGGTGAATTCCATTGTCGAAGCCTCAATCAACGTCTACGCAACCCTCAAAAGTTTGGGCAACGCGACAAGCGCTACTACACAACCCTTTCAATATGAGCGCTACACCCCCGTGCTATCAAAGGAAGAACAGCTGCTGCATCAACCTTTTCTAAGGACCATCGCTCCTGCCACATCATCCTTCTCTCAAGACAGTCGCTCCTGCCACACCACCCTCGTCTGAAACCAGTCGCTCCTGCCACTTCGCCGTTCTCTCAGCTTTGTTACTACGTTTCTACCAACTCTACAATCATGGGGTTTGGAAAAGGAAAAAGGAAGCCTCCACCAAGTGGCGCGGCTCCTACTGTCAGACTTCGCGTTGGCAACCCTTCACAAGCTGGACGAGCTCCACCCAACGTACCATCACAGCCAGCGCAGCCAGCGGCGTCTGCCTCCAATACCAATGGCCAGCCATCGCCAAAACGGAAGGACTCTATAACTGACGTGCACACTTCACAGGTAATTGAGTACCTGATGAAAAAGGGCTATTTGAGGACGGAACAGGTTCTTAGACAAGAATCCGCCCAAGTTGACAAGGATGGCCGCCCTATTTTTGGCCGAGACGAGTATGGAAACGAGAAATACATACGGGGGTTTGAATTGTTGAGCTCGTGGATTGATTCGAATCTCGACATTTACAAGGTTGGTCAATCATAGCGTGTTGCTGAACGGCTCTGACGTTTTAGTTCGAACTCAACCGACTCCTGTGGCCGGTTTACGTCTATTCATTTATTGAACTGATTACCGATATGTTCACTGAAGATGCAAAGAAGTTTCTTCAACAATTCCGGCCGCGATTTGAAAAGAACCACGCAGATGAACTTCGCATTTTTGAAACGATCTCGCTCAAATCCCACGTGTTTGAGAACCCCGTGGCGAAACTCTACAGAGAGCACAAATATCGCATTCCACTGAATGCTCACGTGAACTACAACCTGATCAGCTTCTTGGAGGGACAAGGCAAGAAGGGCGGAAACATTGTTCTCAACATCCTACAAACATACTGCCAAGTAGTCGAAACCTCTCGTGGGCCAATTGATCAATACAGCTTTGAGGCTATTGTCAACCGTGCTCGTGGCGGCGGGGTAGATGAAGTTGTTGATCTCCAAGAAGGCATTCCAGGAGGGTTCACAGGAGTCAGTAACCAAGATCTCGCGAATAACGATGCCCCTGTTCGTCTGGGACCTCTGCAGACAGAAACAGAGCTTACAGACGATGTGCGAGCTGAGCTTCTTGAAGCCGATACCAAGAACCCCCCTGCACCCGGCCAGCAGTCGTTGGTAGAAGCATACGAGCAGAAAATTAAGCGTGAAGAAAGCGTCGATGCCATTCCTCGGAACGAGATACCCCTTCCGCCGTCGAAGGCTCGTGACGTGGTTATGGAGGTCCAAAAGATGAAGGAAAGCAGAGATCGCTTCAAGATTGAAGGCCGTACAGGAGGAGTTGGTCCAGCTGTTTCTGTCTGCATGTTTACTTTCCACAACACACTTGATACGTAAGTTTTATCTCAGGAGAGGCAGATGCATTGACTAACCAATTCTAGCATAACTTGCATGGAATTTTCGGATGACAACAATCTTGTGGCGATAGGCACAGAGGAATCGTACATTCGAGTCTGGAACATGCATGGGGAAGCACTGAAGTCGACACTTTCAGGGGGACCAAGCGATGCTCCACCTTCGAACTCTCGTCGCCTCATTGGGCATTCCGCCTCTGTATACAGCGTCTCTTTCTCTCCTTCTATTGCTGGTCCCGAGGGCCCATCCAGCGCAGTACCTTCTACTGGATCTAACCTCCTTCTCTCATGCTCATCAGACAAGACCATCAGACTTTGGTCTCTTGATGCTTGGACATGTCTCGTCGTTTACAAGGGCCATGAAGGGCCAGTCTGGAATGTCCGCTGGGGACCGTTTGGACATTACTTTGTGAGCTGTGGTTGGGACAAGACTGTTCGAGTCTGGACTCAAGACCATATCTCGTACGTTCGCATGTTGGTTGGCCATGACTCCAGCGTCAATCAGATTGCTTGGCACCCGAATAACGCATACGTCTTTTCTGCCTCGGACCAAGTTGACAAGACGGTCCGCATGTGGTCGGTAACCACCGGCCAGTGCGTTCGTATATTCAACGGACACACCGACTTTATTTCTGCACTCGAGTGTTCTCCAAGCGGGAAGATCCTTGCATCTGCTGATGGAGGTGGCTCAATCATTCTCTGGGACCTGGCCAAGGGCACGCAAATCAAGCGCTGCCGTGGTCATGGCAAGGGCGGTATCTGGTCGCTGTCCTTTAGTGCCGAGAGTACCGTGCTTACCTCCGGTGGGGCTGACGGCACAGTTCGAATTTGGGATGTTGAAGTCCCATCTGACCCATACAAGGGTATTGATGGCGACGTGATCGGGTCAAGCAACCAGCCAGATGCTACTCGCATTGCTGCCAATGGTACTGCTGGTGCGAGCAGCGCGGCTCCCGCAGGTGGAAGCAGTGGGGCTATGACGGGCGTTACGACTGGCAAGAAGAAGGGGAAGGATATGATTATCACGCCAGACCAGATCAGCGCGTTCCCGACGAAGAGGAGCCCTGTTTACAAGGTCAAGTTCACGAGGATGAATCTCGCCGTTGCTGGAGGGTGCTACTTGCCTTAGATAAGAGGATCACGTTACGGTGGAAATAATTCGGAGTTGGGATGTGATATTTAGCTGGAGGTGGCAGGTATCAAAATGATCGTTTTGCGTTGAGTTGCTTATAGGCCTATGGCATATTCCGAGGGCTTTCAATGCTAGATAGTCCGTTAGGTTCGGAAAGAATGAAATCTCTTTTAAGTAATTATTGTTTGTCTCAAGAATGCATCGTAAACGCGTAACCGGTTTCCGTGCCGAGCACGCAACTTTAAGCAATCTTCTGATCCAGCAGATGTATACTAATGAAACGGGAAGCCCTGATGCACTGGGACCACAGGGCGCCGTAGGATCTATGCCTCGAATAGTGAACTTAAGGCTCCTTGTCTTTCACCTCCTTTAACTTGGCATTATTTTATCATATTATAATACCCCCCACCCGGAGTTCAAACTGGCCTCTAAGAAATTATACGCACGGGTATCCAAATCTAATACCTAATCGAGAATTGACGTTGGTTATAATCTCTACTCGCTCTTGTCATCTAAGCCAATGATTAGCAAATGACCACGAGAGAAACTGCTTATAGCTTATGCGTACTATCAGACTTTGCAGATCCAGCTGCGATGGCCAGACCCTCGAGGATCTCACTTCCCATGACATATGATATGTAAGTCGGGAGGACGAGCCAAGCGCCGCTTTTCGACGTTAGTAATGCGCATAAAAGTTGACTCAATTGGGATTGCTCACTTGGGGATGATCCAGAGCAGAATCAAGTCCGGCAGGGTGTTGTGCCCGATGTTCTCAAATCCAGAGTAGTACTCATTGAACCCTGGCACATATCAGGTCATGCAATTAGTGTATAGGATGGAGCGCTTACAATAGAGCAAGGTCTTGGCCACTGTTAAGATCGCAGAGCTATAACCCAGAAGGGCCGCGCATGCTGCTTTCTCCCCAGTCAAGGTTCTCTGCTGTCCAAACCACCCCGCGTTCTTAGGCGCGCCGCGCCCATGCGCCGTTGACTGCTTTCCGAACCTGAACACGAGTCCAAGGTAGGCGAAGTATCCAGCAGTTTCAACGAGGTTCATGACTGTCTGCGCAGCAGTAAAGCCGTTCTTCTCATTATACGCCTTCCAGCCGTAAATGTAGTCCGTCCGGCCATACAGCTCGTATGGCACCCAAAGCGGCCAGTGGTATTTCCCGCCCGGCATGGAGTGCGGGCGAAGGAGGACATAACCAGCGTCCCAGAGGACGAGCGGTAGAGAAACCGCAAGCCATACCAGGGCGAGGTTCGACGGGGTATGCGCCCATGCGGTTTTGGCTTTGCGCGTCGTCGCGCGCGGCGAGGCTTTCATTGGGCTGAGATCAGGCTCAGGGAAGTCCTTGGGGTGTTGGCGCGTAGAGACCATGATGAGTAACTGGCAAAAGTTATATTATCACAATACTATAGCAGAGTCGATATACCGATGATGATCATTAAATCGTATTGAGATGATAAAAGTAAACAAGAGATGGGAGGAATTGTGCGGGGGGGATGTGGCATTTACCCTTCAAACGCGCTCCAGTCGCATCTCTCAGTTGACCATCCAGTGGTCGTGTGAAGGTTGCTAACCCCTGTACGATACCGCACATCAGTCCACAACTCATCCCACCAACTGCCTTCCCCAGCCAAATTCCCTGTCGGTCGCCTCGGTAAAGAGTAGCTCCGTGCGGCAAGTACAGGTCCAAGGCACAACGTCATCGTCGCCGCCGAAAGACACCAATTTCAAGATCGATAATTGCCTTGCGACTCTCCACTCTGGCAATCTGTCCTTCGGCGCATACCATCTCCGAAACATCTATGGAACAAAGCGGCCTCGTCTTTTTTATTTAATCTATTTTTTATATGTTATAGCCCTTGCAATGGCTGATTTAACTCCTCGGCGGTCAAGTCGGCTGCAAGGCAAATCTACACTTTCACGCTCAACGTCCAGCACAAGTGGCAACTCCACTGGAGCTCCCACACCGTCGCGCTCGTCCTCATCAGCCAGCCCAACACCGTCAGCAACAATAGCAACAGAGTCATACGCAGTGGCAAAACCCACACGCTCGCCATACCTTCCCACATACGCTGAGTCCCTCCTGCTCGCCTTGTACCCGGCCACCCTCGTCTTCGGGTCGATATTTGGCCTCATTGACCCCGCCACCCGTGCGTCTCCTTACCTCGACACGCACCAATCACACGATCCGGCCCTTGCGCCCTCATACTTTGCGAAGAAGAGCAATCTCGTCAATGTCCTCTTCGTTAAGAGGGGCTGGTTCTGGGTGACGGTGTCATACTTCCTCTTCCTGTTCACAAACGCCGCGATAGGGGCGCGGGGCAGCGACGCACTGGCGAGGAAGAGGATACAAGGGACTCTGAGGTGGGGCATAGTTACCCTCTGGTGGGTGTTTGTGACGCAATGGTTTTTCGGGCCTGCGATAATCGATAGAGGATTTTTGCTCACAGGAGGTGCCTGTGAACTGAAAGACATGATCGATAGGGGCGATGCGAAGGCAGATAGGGCAGAGAGATTCCTCACTTCCATGGCCTGTAAGGCGCGTGGTGGGACATGGAGCGGTGGCCATGATATAAGTGGACACGTATTTTTGTTGGTCTTGGGGAGCATGTTTTTGTTCCAAGAAGTTCTGCATGTGGCTTTGAGAGCTGCAAAGGGTAGAGAGGAGCGGGTGGTGCTTCTGCAGAATGGGGAGGTCAAGAGCGCCGACAGTGAATCTGAGGCTGAGAGGGCGGATACGCAGAATGTCATTACTGCGAGCCCTTGGGATTTCGGGGTAAAAATTGCGTTGGGGGTTGGCGCACTGAGCATATGGATGCTGTTGATGACAGCAGCATACTTCCATACCTGGTTTGAGAAGGCACGTATAATCATATAACTCAAGAGGCAACGTTGCTAACTCTTCACAGCTTACCGGGCTTCTAGTCGCCTTCTCCGGCGTCTTTGTAGTGTACTTTCTGCCACGATTTGTACCATCATGGCGAGCCATCATAGGCATGCCAGGCGTATAGTTTTATGTATATGATTTAACTTCAATTCGCTGAAAACATGTGTATATGAACAATGGTCCTGTCCACCAACCCGTCCTTCAAACATCGGCATTACCGCCACGTTGCGTTCCATCGAGGAACAACTGTGCACTATCTTGACATCGCAAGCACGTAAACCGTAACAGACAGATCAGCACGCACAAGCATCCTTCGTCGCCCCATCCCTCGGCCCTGCCAAATTCACCCTCGACTCCTCCGTCCGTGCCGCAGCTGCCGATGCGCCCGGCCCTCTAGCACCCTTTAAGCTCGTCTCTGGAATCGCGTTTGCAATTGCTGTGAAAACCTCTGTGACATTCGTGCCCAGCTTCGCACTGGTCTCAAAGAATAGCAGACCCTCTTCATCCGCATAGCTCCTGGCCTCCGCTGTGCTGATCTTCCTCGAATCGCCTTCGTTGTCGTCCTCCTCCTCGGCGTCATCGTTGCGGCTCTCCTCGCCAGCTTCGTTTGTTAAGTCCAGCTTGTTGCCAACGAGGGCGATGACGATCCCAGGCGACGCCTGCCGTTGAAGCTCTGCAACCCAGTGCTTGGCTTTGATGAGGGAAGTTGGCTTAGTGAGATCGTAGACGACAAGCGCAGACTGTGCGTTGCGGTAGTACATTGGTGCGAGGGAGGCGAATCGTTCTTGTCCTGCGGTATCCCATATCTCGAATTTGATAGTGCGGCTAGGGAGGTTGCATTTTTGGGTTAAGAAAGCGGCTGCGAGCTGTCAGTTTTGGGACTTGTTGGATGCTGCAGATAGAGGCTACGAACCGCCGATGGTGGGCTCCTTGTTTTCTTGAAAGTCATTGTTCACGAACCGGAGGACGAGGGATGACTGGGACTTGTTAGCGGGTTGCGCGCTGGATGGTCTTGGACTGCCCATACCTTTCCAACTGCAGCTTCGCCCAGGAGAACGAGCTTTACGCTGCTGCTGGGCTTTGGGGTTCCACTTGGGCTATCGGTCATTGTAAGTTTCGCTCTGGCGTGAGGCGAGTATGGAGTTTTAAATCGACCAGTTGCGCCACATAGGCTGTTGGTTGTTTAGCGGCGACTGTTGGTTTTTATAGCTGTTTTCGTCGTTCGTCAGAGTATAAGACAGGTAGAAGTTTCTTGAATCTGGTGCCTAAGATGTTGGAATCCTCATGTTCCTGCCTGTGGACCTTGACGGCTTCGTATGACGAAAGGCCCTGCATACGGTTTAGCGCTATCGCGGAGAAATATCCTTCCTGCCCCCGAAATATTTTCTGTATCGCGGACCCCGATTATGAGAAAACTGAGCAGGGACTTCTCTTAAAGCTTATCCGCACTGATTCACCACCGTCACAATGGGCAAACGAAAGGCAGAATCCGAGGTCGCATCCGTTAAGGATGCCGGTGCAAAGAAGGTTAAGCATGCCGTCGTCGACCAACCGAAAGTTGCAGCAAAACAGGATCTGCTGGATAGCGATTCAAGCGGGGACGAGGAATCCGACTCTGGCGGCGTTCCTCTAGAAGAAGAGTTCACTGTCAATAAAGAATATGCGAGACGCTTCGAATACAACAAAAAGAGAGAAGAACTGGCAAAGCGTGAGTTTACCCTCCCCTCGAGTTATTTGTACTCACCATCTAACGTACATTAGTTGAGGAAAAGTACCAAAAGGACAAGGCCAAGCCGGTCAAGGGCCAGTACGGAGACAAATACGATGAGGAGGAGGACAGCTCATCTGACGAGGATGAGGATGACGAAGGCTTCCTTGCCACCGAAGATTTGGACGCCGAAATCTCAGCCACTCTTCAAGCTATTCGCAACAAGGACCCCAGAGTCTACGACGAGAAGGTTACATTCTATGCGCCAATCGACGAGACTGCACAGGATGGAGCGACTGAGAAGGCCGATAAGCCAGTATACCTGAGGGATTACCACCGCGAAAATCTCTTGAAGCAAGCCGCGTCTGGTGAGGCTGGTGATGTGGAGATGGATGAAGCGCCACTGCCTACCTTTAACCAAGAGCAAGCGATGCTTAAGAAGTCCATTGTCAAGGCGATGCACGATGCTGCGTCGGATGAGGAGGACGAAGATGAAGACTTTTTGGTCCCAAAAGCGAAGCCGGAAAAAGCCCCCCAGTCAGGAATACACGAGTCTCGCCGACACAAGATCAGTCTCAACACCGCAGGCGCCGACAAAGACCCAGAGACCTTCCTCTCGAATTTCATGGCTGCTAGAGCTTGGGTTCCTGGAGAAGGGACAAAATGGGAGCCTTTGGAGTCGGACGATGAGGAAGACGATAACCGCGCCGACAAGTTTGAGACCGCTTTCAACCTGCGTTTTGAGGATCCAAAGAATAGCAACGAGGTGCTCAAGTCCTTTGCTCGTGACATCATCGCGGAGAAGTCGGTGAGGAGGGAAGAGCCCAAGGGCAGGAAGAGAGCGAGAGACCTGGAGCGCGAGAAACGGGATGCAGAGAAGTTGAAGCGTGAGGACGAGAAGGCGCGCCTGAGGAAGCTGCAGATTGACCAGATGGAGGAGAAGCTGGCAAAGATTAAGAAGGCGGCTGGTGTTAGCGGCAAGACTCTGAAGAGCGAGGACTGGACAAAGTTCCTGGCCGAGGGCTTTGACGATGCTACTTGGGAGGCGGAGATGAACAAGAAGTTCGGAGAAGATTACTATGCCGAGGGAGAGGTCGTGTCAGATGATGACGAGGAGGCTGGTGAGGGTGGCGCGTCGAAGAAGAAGAAGGTCAAGAAGCCCAAATGGGACGACGACATTGATATCAACGATATCATCCCTGAATTCGTGGATGACGAAGAGGCCATTGAGGGAGAAGGATTTAAGTTATCCGACGCCGAAGATGAGGACAACGATGACGAGGATGACGAAAGCACGCCAGCCAAGAAGAGCAAGAAAAGCAAGGACCGCAAAGCAGACCTTTTGGCAAAGAAGAAGGCCGGCCGCATCGAGCGCAAGAAGATCGAAGAGCTTGTCGATGCCAAGCTTGACATTGACCATGCGATACTCCCTACAAAGTCCAAGACAGCATCAAGCTTCCGTTACCGCGAGACTTCGCCCACTTCTTTCGGTCTCACAGCGAGAGATATTCTCATGGCGCCAGACAACTCCCTTAACCAGTTCGTCGGCTTGAAGAGGATGGCTACTTTCAGAGATGCGGAGAAGAAGAGGAAGGATAAGAAGAGGCTCGGCAAGAAGGCTAGGCTGCGTGAGTGGCGCAAGGAGACATTCGGCAATGAGGATGGCCCAGAGATTGTTATTGCGCCGGGAGGTATGGAGACCAAGGACGCTGGTGATGATGTGGACATTGTCGAGGGTAAGAAGAAGAAGAGGAGATCGCGGAAGAGCAAGGCGGCAGATGAGGAGATTTAGTTTTATAGCGGTATGAGTATGAGTATGAGTATGAGTATATGAATAAATTCAAACTCGTATTACTGTACAATCGCGCATGTATATATGATGAATGCCATCTCCGTTCCCAAGCTCATTCTTATGCGGAGGTTCTACTTGAATAAGATATCATTATAATTAACCCCGTGTCAGCAAACATGCAAGACTGTCCGTCGATAATTGGCGTTCATTGGAGCTCAGATGATTCTCGCTCCAGAGCTATCGGCGTGGGTCATCCCAAGTCGTAGTCTTCGTGTTATGATCTATGAAATATAGTGGTCCTCCTCCCCTCTTGCGCTTTGCTTCCCAGCCTGCCGGTAGAGGTTCCCCCTCCGGTGTTTCCCTCACGCCCTCCTCTATATAATTCTGACTTAGTGGATGGTACCAGTGTGTGGTGTGCGTATTGTGATCTATGTAGTAGACCAGCCCCTCAGATGTGGTGGCGCGCTCCCATCCTCGAGGCAGGCTGTGCTGTGGTCCTGTGGAGGACCCACTTGAATTTGGGTTGGGGCCGTCGCTATTCTGGGTCGTTTTCATGACAGCCATAGCTGTGGGGGTATCGGGATGGAGCTCAGATCCGATTACTTCAAGGAAACTGATTGTGTGTTAGTTTTCATAATCCGCGTACAGAAGTTTTTTTTTTGGGAGTTAAACATTTGCGCGACCTGCGACAGTACTACACGTACATAGTATTCTTTGTTGCCTGGACTTGCCAAGGTAAAATAACATGCTGATGATTGGAACTTGTAGAGGCTATTTATGGGCTAAGTGGCATTGCTTATGAGAAATGTTGGATTGAGAAGATCCAACGCGGGGTATGGTTAAAGCACCAATCGTACGCCTCAACCCCCACCTTGAGCCCCCCCGTTGTATATTATAACGGCTAAATAATAAACCCGCCGCCGAAAAGCATATATATGAGGGCTGAACTATCAATGGCTTCATCCAAAGGCAGAATGCAGCAATAGCGGGTCTTAGAGTAATATATTTTTATTCCCTTCCATCTGCCGGCACTCTGGTAATGAACTGCGGGAGCCTGCATCGAGAGCTCTAGCCCTCGGAATGCAGCCAACCAGCTTCCCTCGGATAACCGGATGTCACCGCCGGCAACCTTGACATATTGAAGGGGAGCATTCGATTAGGAAAAAGCTACCCTTGTTCACATCAATCGCGCGTCCATTCCAACCATCTATCCCATCAGCTGCCTCACGTCCTCCGGTGGCCACCTGACCTGCGCAAAGCTCAGACAGCGCTTGATGCTCTGCAGAAACTTGCGGGTCACCTCGTCGCCCATGACATGGCCCTTATCGCTCTCGTGCAGCTTCTCGCGAGCCGAACGCTCGTGAATACCCACCATGGTGACACCGATAGGCCAGGCTGCTTTGCCGATACTAAGGGTGAGATAACCGTCGTTGGCGTCGACGTATCTGCGTTCCTGTGCCGCTTTGACAATCTCGACGACTGGCTCGAGGATGCCTACATCGAGGTCGCCCTTCTCAAACTTCCGGAACAGCTGTTGAATGTTAGTTTGCTACCCCGCGTTTGTAGTATAGGGTCAAGAGAGGGGTCATACCGGAGTCATGTTCTGCTTGCTCTGCGCCATCGCATTATACGCAGCCTTGCTCGCAAACGTATCCCTCTTGTCCTCCCTCAGCAGCGCATCCTCCCATTCCTTGAGAACCATTGTAAAGTAGCTCGCCAGTTGTCTGTACAGCCACTTGGTCGCCTCCACATCCTCTGGCGGGGGCATCTTCTCAACCTTCATATCCTTCTCATCCACAAGCTTCAGACTTGTCGGTATCGGGCCTGTTGTCATCACCGTTGTAACCCTCCTATACCGCCTGACCTTTTGTCTATGATTCTCCCCAGGCAAGCTCGTCGGCTCTCCAATCTCCTCCAACAACCCCACCAGCTCATCCTCTTTAATATCATCATCATCTACCGCCTCCTCCTTCTCCTTCTCCACCAACTCCGGCAACCCAACTCTCTTCCGTCTCCTCGCCTCCTCCTCCTTCTCCTCCCTCTCCCTCCTTATCTTGCTCTCTTCAGCCAGCTTCCTTCGCTTCTCCTCGCGCTCCTCCTTTGCCTCCGCCTCCTCCTCTTCGCGCTTCCGCTTCTGCACCTCCCGCGCCACCCGCTCCTTCTCTAGTTGCGCCTGGTGCGCTGCATATGCCGCCTGACGCTCATTTTCTTCATCGGCGCGCTTCTTGTATTTCTTGCCGTCGGCGGTGGCGCTGGCGGGGGCCTTGGCCTTCGAGATCTCCTTCGACATGAGGGCTGCGAAGTCCATGGTTGCGGTCGTAGTGATGTCGTAGCGCAAGACTGCGAGGTTGTAGATGGGCTCAATGCCTGGGCTAAGGCGTGTAGTCAGTGCCTAATACTCGTATCAAACTGTAGCGTAAACGCAGGCAGTAGTTGGTCTCGTAAATGCTCAAGTGCACGCGACGTGGGGTTATTCGCAAGTCGATGTCACTCCGGAATTTTAGTACGAGGCTGATCTAGGCCGCCCAGGCGAAGCAAACACAGCGCAAACACTCGGCAATCAATACGTAAGGCTGAGGGGCCGAGACCCCAATTCCCAAAATCTTCGCCTCCCTGAATAAAACCCCTTCTTGAAAGACAATACTCCACAACTCAATCTGAAATTCCATCGAATACCCAGCTAAATTATTCCGCGTCGCTCAATTCCTGCATCGTCCCATTTTGCACCCGCCGCATCAATACAACTCGCGAACCCAGCGGCTCGCGACCAACCAAACGCACCAACCCCCAGCCAAAACCCCCCCTTCAACCAATGTTGGACCCAAACCGCCGCTACGCCTACCTTGCTTTCGTTGTCCTCGCTGTCATTTGGTTCTGGGTTTTAATCGGACGCCCAACCCCAGGAGGCCTTTTCGACAAGCCCGCCGACCCCGTCAAGCCGCTCGCGGGCTTTACGTCAGGGAACTAGACGTCAGTGTTTGAGAACACAGCTATCCACAAGAAATAGAGTTGGGTGAAGGATAGCACAGCAATGTCGCTCTATTACGAAGCAGCCGATGTGCTGAAAGCACCCACCACCGCAGGCGGCAGTCTCAAGTCCCGCATCTTCAGCAAGAAGGATTTCAAAGCCGCTCCAGCACAGATCTACGCCCTCGTTATCGAGACCTGCAAGTGGTCTGCCGTACTCAAGGAGGTCATCGAGAAGACCGGCCTGCTAGGTCTGGAGAGAAAGGTGCGCCCCCACCTCAGGACGACTTCATACATAAAACATTCTTAACTAACACCCCCAGTTAACACCCCTCCTCTCCCTCCTCCTAGTCCACGATCTCCTCCTCGCCAAGCGCGGCATCGCCCTCCCCGCAACCCACGGCCTCCGCGCCTCCATCGAGCGCCACAAAGCCCGTCTAACCGCCGAGTTCACACGCGCTCGCATCCGTCGCGGTCTCGGCAGCCTCGAGGCACTAACAGAGCATGTCGAGGCAGGGGGTGACAACACGTCCGGCATCCCAGTTACGGCGCACCCGCGGTGGATCAGGATTAACACGCTCAAAACCACGCTCGAGGACCAGCTCAACACCACCTTCAAGGATTACTCCCGCACGCTGAACGTAGGAGAGGTACAGAAGCGAGGCGGCAAGAAAATCTTCCTCGATGCGCACATACCCAACCTCGTCGCCGTCCCCCCCAGCGCCGACCTAACCAAATCAGCAGCCTACACGTCCGGCGCGCTCATCTTCCAGGACAAGGCGTCGTGCTTCCCTGCGTATTTGCTAGACCCGCTGCCCGAGGATGGGGATGTGATTGACTCGTGCGCAGCGCCGGGGAATAAGACTACGCACCTTGCGTCTATCCTTGCGTCGCACTCTGGTTCGGTGGATATCGCTGACCCGACTACCCTGACTGAACTACCGCAGCGCATCCATGCCTTTGAGAAGGATAAGCTGCGCGCGACGACGTTGGCGAAGATGACTGCGCTGGCGGGCTCGGATGTGATTACTAAAATCCACGCCGCTACCGACTTTCTTAAAGCCGACCCTGAGGCTGCGCAGTTTGCGAACGTGGGCGCGCTGCTGCTGGATCCGAGTTGTAGCGGAAGCGGGATTGTAGGGCGAGATGACATGCCGGAACTCCACTTACCGTCTGATGCCAAGGGTGGTGCGCCTGGTGGTGTTGGGAAGGCGGGGGGTGGCAAGGGGGCCAAGGGAAAGGGGAAGGGGAAAGATAAGCCTGTTGAAGAGGAGAAGGCGTCGCAGAAGCGGAAGCGTGAGGGTGAGGAGGAGAAGGTTGAGGTGCTGCTTGATGATGATGGAGTTCCTACTGCCATCACTTCGGCGCAGGACTTGCAGGCTCGTCTAGCGGCCCTGGCTGCCTTCCAGCTCACGCTCCTGCTGCATGCGATGCGCTTCCCCGCCGCGCGCAAGATCACGTATTCCACGTGCTCTGAGCACAACGAGGAGAACGAGGGTGTTGTACTTGCGGCGCTCGAGTCTGAAGTTGCCAAGAAGCAGGGATGGAGGGTGTTGAAGCGTGAGGAGCAGGTTGGGGGGATGAAGAGGTGGGATGTTCGGGGTGTGGAGGGGGAGAAGGGGGAGTATAAGGCGATTAAGGAGGGGTGTATTCGTGCAAATAAGGGGGATGGAGAGGGGACGATGGGGTTCTTCGTGTGTGCATTTGTGAGGGATGGCGAGGGCGGAGATGTAGAGGCGAAGGTTGTGAGAGATGAGAGTGGGAAGATTGTGAGGGATGCGATGGGGGTGCCTGTTTTGGCGTCTGATGGTGAGGATGTGGCGATGGATGAGGATGAGGAATGGGGTGGTATTGGTGATGAGGCTGATGAACAAATTGTGGATAGTGTTCCGAATGGAGACGCTGTGGTGGACGAGGAGAGCAAGGAGGAGGAGGCATCAAAGCCAGCTAAAAAGAAGAGAAGGAAGGCAAAGAAGAAGACTTGATAGGGGCTGTAATGATGTTTTTGGGTATATAGCGAAGATTTATAGTGTGTACATGTCGTTCTTGAGTATATAGATAATGTAAATTTCTCAACTAGCATACTTCATTCTACAGGAAAGTAGGCAGAGGGAAAGGAGAGGAAAGACACCGAAGAAAGCCGTCCCCGGAGGAACGGCCAAGAAAATCGCCGCCGAATGCCGCAAAGAACGAAGCCGAGAAGAGAAGCCGACTGAATCCTCCCTCCGGTCCACGAAATCCCAGAAATCCCCCAAATATGTCTTAGCGCCAAACCACCCCCTTTATAAACAATTCTGCGTGTAAAAATTTCCATCCTCGATTTTGGAAATCGGTCCTCGCGGCGTTTTTGCGCAGATTCACGCATTCCAAGCTAAATCTGCGCAAAAACATCACTTTTGGGATATACGCAGAAAAACGGCATAGGAATTCCGCGGACCATGCTTGTAGAAACCGTTCGGCTTATTGGAGAAGGAATTCCGAGCTCTCATGAGATTTCCGGCCGTTCTTAGCGCCAAATCACACCCCTTTTAGGGCGATTTGGGTGTAAAAATTTCCATCCTTGATTTTGGACACTGTCCAAAGGGGCGTTTTGGCGCAAATTTCCTCTTTTCAAGGCGGATTTGCGCAAAACCATTCCTGTCGCACGTGCTAGCCCACACAACCCCCTATCATAGTAACATACCAACCAGCCTCACAAACCACTTCCAGCCTTAGCGTATGACTCACCACAAGCTCGCTAATTCATTGTTCGCAGACGGAGGGGTCATCATGGACCTGGCTTGCAAAATGGCCACACTCGTTTTTGGATTTTGCGGTTTGGCGTGGTTTGGCGCAAATCAGCCCCTAAATCTTCAAATCTGCGCCAAAACTGTTTCCGCGTCAGTTTGGGCCTGGCCCGCCGCGGAATAGCTAGCTGGTCAGTAGCGGACAAGCGAGGGAGGGGTCGTGGCTGGACCTGGCTCAGAAACTGACAAACTGGACTCTGGATTGGAGATTTAAAGCGTTTTTGCGCAACCTACCCCGGTCAATCTCGAATTGTGCGCCAGAATCACTTTAGCCCGAGTTTAAGGCTCGGACCGCGGCGGAATAGCCGCAGCTAATGGGTGATAGCTGGCTCATAAGCGAAGGAGGTGTCGTCCTTGAATCTGGCTTGCGAATGGACAACTGAAGTGTTTTTGCGCAGGTCACCCCTGTCAATCTCGAATTGTGCGCTGACACCTTTAGCCCAAGTTCAAGGCCCGGCCCGCGCGGAATAGCTGCAGCTAATCATTGACAGGTGCCTCGCAAGCGAAGGAGGTGTCGTCATCAGATCTAGCTTCCTGATTCGAGGTTCAAAGTGTTTTTGCGCAATGGATCTTTAAAACCTCAAAATGTGCGCCAAAGCCCCCTTCCGCGCAAATTTAAGCTCAGTCCGCCACGGAAGTAACCAGCTTATCGGTAGCAGCTACGCGACAGCTGTCGAGGGGGTCCAGACCTGGCCTAGGAATGGACGAACAGGATTGGTCCAGTATGGGGCATGCGCAGCACCCCCTGGTCAATCTCGAATTCTGCGCAAAGCGACTTTAGCACAAGTTCAAGGCCCGGCCCGCGCGGAGTAGCCCGCTAATCGGTAGCGACAGGCGGAAGAGAGATCTGGACGTGGCCTAGCCAATGGTCGAACAGGATTCGTCCAGTTTGGGGGCATGCGCAAGACCCCCCGGTCAATCTTGAATTGTGCGCTGAACTGCTACGGCCCGCGTTGATGGCCCGGGCCGCCGCGGGAGCAACCAGATGATCGGTGCCAGATACTCGGTGGCAGATGACTCACAAGCTCACAAGCTCACAAGCTCACAAGCTCACAAGCTCACAAGCTCACAAGCTCGAGAGCGAGCGAGGGGTCATGGTAGTCCTGGCTTGCGAAATGGACACACCGGATTCTGGACTCCAAGGACTGAGGCGTTTTGGCGCAAATTCGACGCTAGGATGGTCGATTTGCGCAAAAACGAATCCCCACAAGTTTCGGCGCCGGTTCGCCGCGGCATAGGCGCCGTATCGGGGGCGGCGTTTGATAGAGACCGAAAGCTGGCTTCGCGTGGACGGGTTCTGATACAGCCGCTGGCCGGTTCGTGGACCGGTGAACTTCCGAACCGGGTAGGTTTCCAGACTTGTGGACTTCCCTTTCGTTTTTGCGCAAAATCCTGCGCTAATGGACGAATATGCGCCAAAAGGCCTGAACATGTTCAGAGGAAGGACCCATCCATCCATCACGCCCACCAAAGATAGGCGTGCCCAGCTCCCCCGCCGTGAACGGCTTATCATTGACATGCAGGCTCACCGCACAGCTCACCACATAGTAGTTGCCGCCCACGTTCCTGAACATGTACACAGCACTGGCTGGATAGATAGCTCATCATCTCCATCGTCTCCATCAACCATCCATTTGCAGCAGTATTTGCAATATTTCCGTACATAATGCCGAGCAAGGCGACCCCGCAGAGGGGCGTTGTCTTGCCAAACATGTTTGGAAGGATGGTTCCTCACCGAGGACAACATGGCCGCCTTGCCATAGAAACCGGCGAGGAGGCACCCCACGAACAGACAACAACAGAACTTGACATGTGGAACGTCGTAGACTTAGCTTACTATGCAAACCCATCCATTTGCAGCCCCGCGCCCCCCTTTCCCCCGCCATTTATCTATCACCCCGCCCTAGATGTTAAACATGTTTAGGGAACCAACAAACATCTCTCATAGTGGGCGACAGTCAGCCTTACGAACGCACGACCGCTTGAAAGGTTGTGATGTCAAACATGTCAAACATGTTCCTCGATGCCTTCATCGTAAACACATACACCGAGCTAGTAGCCTTGCTGCACTGTGTAAACGCGGAGAAGTTGGTGGAATCAAGATGTCATGAGTGTCAAGACATGTTTATAGAGTCTGGGGAAGCGCGTGACTGTGGCGACCTCGACATTGTCACCACCGTCGTGTTGAAGGACAACAACAACACGACTGACTGACTCGTGGCGCGGTATCACGCATCTTCCTCTCTCCCCTTCCTCCTCCGCGAAAACGCGTTCTCAAACATGTTTCCAGTAACCTACCGTAACTGATAACTGAACGGTTGTGGAGAGGACAGCTCGCCAACGGGCCGGCCCATGGACCCGGACCAACCAGCCTCCTCGCCACTCGGGCAGTCGACCGGTCAGCCAACCATACAGACGCACCGTTGGCGTCGGTGAAGACGTCGGGAGTAGCCGCGCGCGGTCGCTCTCGACGTATGTACCGTATGGAGAGGACAGGAGGAAAGTAGGGGAGCGGAGAGAACGGGGCGGAGGGGAATTCGATAGTAACAATCAAGAATTCGATAGCGCGTCGTTGCGGACAGATAGATAGGTGGTGTGGTGAGACAGACGTGTCTTAAAAAATCCGATATGCCGGAGGGACGGAAACCGTTGGATACGGTGTGCGACGTGAAGAGATGTAGCTTACCGTGTCTCACCGATGCGATGAAATGGTTGTGTATCCGTTTTGTAGAGCTCGCTGCAAACTTTTCGGTGTGAATAGAGCAAGAAACGTGTGGTGAGAGGTGTGCTGAGCGCAGACCACACGCCGATGGTCTAGATCACGGGATCACCGCCGCCGTGACAGGAGGTGGCGTGTGGGAGAGTGTGATGGGCGACGCCACCGGTGATCCCCCTTGCATCTGAAGACTCTATTTCATCCCATCACATCGGAAGGGACTCAAAATGGGAAAAGATGAGGGATAGGCAGATAGATATGTATAGTAAACTTGACCGACTCCCTTACCTCGACTTATACAGTTGAAGCGACGCGTTTCAACCTCCTTACCTCGGTCAACAATCCATAAATCCAATGAAACCCACGAACCCGTATAATATACACCACAGCGCCCTACACTCCCTCTCCTCCCCACAACTCGGGGAACGCGCCTCCCCTTACCGCCCTCCCCACCGCCCTAGAAAACCCAACACCTCCGCAAATCCCACCGCATCTGTCTCGGGGAACGGCGGCACCACCAGATCCAGACCGCGTCGTCTCTCGCGATCGTCGCCGGTGCATGTGTTGCACACACCCTCACGCAGCTCACGCACTATTAATAGGCTGAATAGGGTGAGTGAGGTGGTATATAGTGGATGTCTCCAATCTCAATATCAGCGCCAGCTCCGCTATGGGTGTGTCTTGGTTCGTGTGCAGGTGGAGTGCGGGGCGCGACGACTGTGTAGAAAACGGGAGATGGGAGGTGCGCAATCTCCCTTAAAGCGCGCCGAGAGATGGGAGGATGGGGAAATGGGACACGGGATGTGATGAAAGAGGAGGGTAGGCGCCGAGAGCGTGCACGTTTTCTTGGTGGGAGGGGGGAGTGCGGGCCTTGCTTCCAACCAAGCAAGGCAAGGGCAGCTTTCGCTCATAAACGCCGAAGCCGAGAAGAGGGATAGAGACGAAGTTGGTTGGAGCTTGGCTGGCTGGGTCTGGGCGGGATCAGCGGGAGATACGAATTAAGAGAGATGAGTTGGACAGTTAGGGGCGGTTCTTTGATGGATTGGGGGGTACGTATCCTGTGCAGGTGGTTTTGCTGTGGGTGGTTGTGTACCTTTGTGATTTGTGAGGCGACGACGGGCGGCAGGCAGCAGATTGGATGAAAGGGAGGGAAGGGGAGTGACGGTGTTTCCCGTGCTGGCTGATGCTGTGTGCTGTGTGTGTTGGTGCTTGCTTGTTGGACGGAGTACAGTACGAGGGTACTTCAACGTTGCATTCGTGGCTAAATGGGGAAATAGCGAGGGGGATACGCGTCGTTTATTGGTTAGTGGCGGCTAGGCTCAGGGGAAACAGCTGGTGATGGTTGTTATTTGGGTACGTACTGCGGAAATGGCGCGTTGGGATTGGTGGATAGGAGGCCGTACCTGCAGTAGCGCGTTTGGCGGTTTGGCGGCAGTAGAGGAGGGAGAGAGGCGGATGTACTCATTCCTTCGTACTTGGCAGGTTGAGAGCAGTCGGGCCTTCCGCTGGTTGTTTATCTTTCCCCGATACACAGTTAAAGCCGCCCGTTACTGACCTCACATCAGCCCAAATCCCATCAAGCAAGGCCGGCCGGCCCACTCCAACACGCGCTCTCCGTATCTCCACAAACCGCCGCTCCGCTATGTAATCGTTTAATCTTTTTTAACACGAGGTCCCCTTCTTTTCCCACTCGAAAATCTAAAATAGAAGAAATTAAAAACCTTGATTTTAACTGTTAGCTATGTAATTTAAGATAACAGTGGCAAATGGAGGCAAAAAGAACAAAAACTCGAAAAAACATCGTATGTCCCAATCCACTTGTGGGCTGCTGACTACCCAATTGGGGAGGTTACTGCCGCACGGGGAACGGCCCACAGCGCGCATCTTAATCTCCCGCTGCCAGGGGGAAGGGCGGATGTAGCGGTACGTACAGAATGCAGGTACGAGTAGGAGGAAGGGAGAGACGGACGACGAAAATACCGTACAGCGCTGAGACCAACAACTGGATGAACAACAGATGACTGGATGAACACCTGGATGACTGAACAACCAACTGAGACTGCCAACTGGCTGCTGTGGACGCGCTGAGCTTTGGTGATGAACGGCCAAGGGAAGTGTACATTCCTTAGTGTACGCTTGTGGCACTTATGCTCTCGTTGTACGCGTCGGTCGTGTGCGCCGTGAAATGCAGATAGAGGACTGTGAATTCACTGTGAAATGCACTGTGAATAACACAGTAATGCACAATACACAAATACCCACAAGCAAGCAAGGACGTGTACACAAAGAACCTGTTTCCTTTTCGTCTTTTCGCCTCACTCAACGCCTGTCCGCTGTCTGGGTGACCAAGCTGGTCCCTCGTCGGCGTCGGCCCGTATCGAGCCATCAGCGCAATATCAGCATACTATGCGGTCCTGTCGTCCTTCTCGATTTGGCGCCGTATGGGGAAAAGAGATTGATGTTTAATGACAAGAAAGAAGCAAGTTCCCCTGCCAGCACCGAGCGCATACTTCTGGACAGCTCTGGACGGTGAGCTCTAATGAGACGCGGTAATTGAGTGGTTATGCTCAGTGGCACGACCATGCACACGTCCTCTGGATCAACGGCTTGTCCATTTCCTCATATGTACTTGGCAGATGAACACATCAAGGGAAACAACAAGTACTGTACATCCAAAGCACAGCGAATAACAAGCTATCCTCCTCGTACTGTCAGGTACCATCCCAGCCACCCTGCAATACTATGGATGTACCTATTACTGTACCTGACAGCATACGGTAAATCTCATCCTGTCAAGTTTCCCTATTTCCCTCTCTTTCTACCCAAATTCCCCCCAAATTACTCCACCCAACCACCGTTTCTGCTCCTCCTACCGCTCCCCCCCCTCTAACTAAACTAATCCGCCCCCCCAACGCTAACCAACCCCCCCTGTCTACCTTACCCCTGTCACTTTATCCCCATTCCTCTTCCTAATCTCCACACCACCCTAATCTCCCGGTAACCGATTCTTTGCTTATATCCCCCCCATCCTGCTCTCCATCTTCTTCTTTCTTTCCTCTCTTCTTCACCCACCACGAATTACTTCCCAGTATCCAAACAGGCTTCTTTGACTTCGGTCGTCCATTCTTTACAGAAATCAATAATCGCTTTCGTCTTTACGAACCACTTTCGCTTTTCACCCTTCAACCGTTTTTTATAAACAAATCTACCGTCAAGATGCAATTCAAGTACGCCACCCTCGCCGTCATGGCCACCGCCGTTCTGGCCACTGCCCCAGACTCCACCGTCTACCAGACTGAGGAGGTCACCATCACCAGCTGTGCCCCAACCGTCACTGTAAGCATTATTCCGATCTATCAACAGAAGCACAGGATCGAATACTAACGTTTCTCAGGACTGCCCGGCTCACTCCACCGTCACCTCCCTGACCTCCTACCCGGTCCCAACCACCACTGAGGCGCCAGTCACCACCGAGGCCCCAGTCCCAACCTCGTCTGAGGAGCCTGAGGAGACCCTTACCAGCTACACCACCATTGTCAACACCATCACTAGCTGCCACCCCACCGTCACCGACTGCCCCGTCGGCCAGGAGACCACCATCACCGTCCCTTGCTCCACTGAGGCCCCGGTCCCAACCGCCACCGAGACCCCCGAGGTCCCAGTCCCCACCGAGACCGAGGTCCCAACCACCCCTGAGCCAACTGTCCCAGCTCCCCCGGCCACCGTCACCGTGACCATCAACTCCTGCCCAGCTGAGACCCCATCGTGGACTTCCGTCCCAGTTGTCCCAACCACCCCAGTTGGCCCAACCAACCCAGCTGTCCCAACCATCTCTGGCTTCCCTACCCCATCCAACGGTACCTCCGTCACCCCACCAAAGGTCACCTCGCCTCCTATCCCAGGTGCCGCCTCTGCCGTCTCCGGCTCCATCTTCGCCGTCGGCTTCGCCGCCATGGTCGCTGTTTTCTTCGCTTAAGCGTTGAATCCATGTGATCTGACAATTTCGACGGAGGGATATATTTTTCTTCAGTCCGCCGCCTCGCCAGGCTTCTCTTTTTCGACTTAACGGAAGGAAGGGGGAAGGAGTGGAGAGGGCATCGGCTATGACTTTCTACGCATATTGGGATGGCTTTTGGGAAAAGAAGGGACGATGCTGTTGTTATAGTTCGTCTTTTTTGAAATCTTTTTATGTAATTCAGTAATTCTGGCGGGAGTGGATTCGCAACAACACCATACATGTTTGTCATTTTTTACTGTGGTTTATTTTAAACCGGAAATACAACACTAAAACATTACTCTGTTTTTTTCATTCAAGTGTATCGTGGTTGTTGTGGATTGGCTCCCGTCGTGGGTTTTGCTTCCGTTTCGATTCTGGTGGGGTTGTGTGTGGACTGGAAATATATACCTTTTCTCCCTATACATACAATGAATGTGCTTTGTGACTTTTCGTGCAGCAGTAGTTCTAGATAGCCTGTGTCTTTTCTAAGTCATCCTATTCAGTCACTTTGATTGACGACTGCTGTATGTATGATGACCATCCACCAACGCGCCCTCATCCTGCAACACCGCCATATATACTACGTGAACGCTTCTTCCCCCATCCCCTACCGGCACACCTTTGCACCATATCAAAGGCAGCCAAGAAAATAAATATGATTTGAAGATCTGAAAGCCTAAAATAAGAATATCTGCTAAGCTGTATGTACTAGCCATAACCATCCCAAACCCCGTCATCGAAGCAGAAGCGCATATTCACGCAGCGTGCTCGCCTCCATCAATACCAATTGGATTACCAAGACGAATAATAATACATATTCATACCACACGTCCTAAATTCCTCGCCAACCTCTTCACCATCCTCAGAATAGTTAGAATGCAATTTCCGATTCTGATATTGCTCCCCCACCACACGCTCCGCAGCAATGATCATACCCGCATTCCGCGAACCATCCCACGTCTCCTCCTCCATCTGCCTCGCCACCTCTTCCAAAATCTCCCGCCCCGTGTAGAGCGGAAACGGCACCTCTCCCGGCACGCTGGCAAAATACCGGCTCAGCAGTTCGCACGCGTTGCGAGCGCCCGTGATGTCCCGCGCCCACTTCCCGAATACGGCGCTGAGGTCGACTGGGCGGCCCAGCCCCCAGGGCTCGTCGTAGCGGGACTCGTAATGGAAGTAGTCGCGGAGAAAGATTTCGTCGAGCTCGGTCCACGATTCGGCGAGCCAATTGCCGGCGAGCGTGAGTGAGCGCAGCTGGCGGAGGTGCGGCGCGAGGGACGAAGACTGGAGGTGGGCGGACCAGTCGAAGTCTGTGGCGTAGGCGTGGGTGAGGGTGAGGGTGTGGAGGGAGGGGTGGCGGAGGAGGAAGGTGGGAAGGTCGTGCTCGTGGAAGCGGAAAGAGCTTAGGGAGAGGTGGGTGAGATGGGGCCAGGTGGAGGAGCCAAGGATGGTGGTGAAGAGCAAAGCGTAGTTGGATCTGTGGCTGCTGGGCAATTGGATGCCTAGCGCCTCTAGACTCTGGGCGTGGCAAAGAGCAGCTCCAAGGTGTTCCTGCCAGGATTCACATTGTGCGCTTCTCGAGCGCAATAATGTCAATTTCATAGATGTCAAGCTTTCAAATGTCGCACACACAAGCGAAAATCCTATATCCTTCGTGGGGTCTTCGACGAACTCCGTGAGCCTAGATGGTGGGACGCTTCCCGTCATATCATGACTCTCATCACAACCTATGATTTCTTCATCGAATACTTCACAGTCAAACGACGAGAGAGCCTTCGGCGCTAATTTGCAAGCCGCAAGAATACTCGTGATATCACGGGCTGGGTCCCCCCAGTCAAGATCCCAAAACTGGTTACAGCCAAAGCGGCCCATGACCTTAGCCATGCTGCAAAATGCAACCCCCCAGTTTGGTGGGGGGTTCTTGAACTTACTGAGACCGAGACTCCTCGTAATTGACCTTGCAATGTGTAATCTTTTGAGGTTTGGAAAGCAAGATATTGCCGATTTGAAGGCTTCGAAGTCATACCCAGTGTTCTTCATCTCTTCATGATCATCATAGTACCACCTGTGGCTCTGGTAGGCTTGCTCCAGTTCGACTTCGCTGTAGGCTAAGTGTTTAGAAGATGGAACCATGCGTCGGCGTTTGACAGCGTCGATCCAGTCTTCTCTTCCCTCTGGCTTGCTCACGACGCAGGGCCCGAACTCGATGGTAAGGACGTAGTTTCTGCACACTGGATGTTGTGAGATACGCCGTAGGTTTTCGAGCGAGTTGCGGAACAGCATCACGGGGATTGTTTCGAACTGGCGCGGGAGCCCGATGGCGGCGAAGGCGCGGCATGTCAGGCGGAAGGATGGGATGTCTGAATAGTCAACTACGTCGGCGATGGTTTGCACGATGTCTGCTGAGAGCTGGTCCATTGGTAGGTTTTGTGGATGGCAATATTAGCCTCAGGTGATTAGAAGCCTTCCACTTAATCACAGCTGCTGTAATGGCAGCCTTAGCATTGAGTGGTTGAGTAAAGGAAAATGAGAATGTGGAGGAGTACAGTTTGCTGGACTATGAGGGAACGGGGGATATAAAGGGGTATTATTGTTGGACAACTTCTGTGAAAACATGTTCAATAATATACCAGAGAAGTGACGGGAAATATATTAAACTGACTTGCGCGCGTAGGCACCAGCGTTCTTTGTGCCCGGCCAGTCATCAACCTAGAAGTACTCAGTGGAGGAATAAAGATTGACCAATAAGCAAAGTGTGACCAGATGTGAATCGTGTGTATTAACCGTGAGGGGTGAAGACATCATTGTGCAATTGTGCATCTGATAAGACTTGCAATAGTACGCTTCCAGTTATCTACATTGCCGCCATGGCGCAGTGGTAACGCGTCGCACTTGTACCACTAAGACAGTAAACTGTCTAGCAATCTAATGCGAAGATCCCTAGTTCAATTCTGGGTGGCGGCACATTTTTTATTTTTTTTGTCGACATTCTGTATTGTGCTTTGATCTTCCAATGCTGTTTGTTTGCCATTTGATTTTGATATTTCTTTTTGCCTACTTCATTCCTTCCTTTCTGTCCAGCTCCTGCTTCATTCTGTCAGTTTCTGTTAGTCTCCATGCTAATTGAAATCCACGCTTTTGGGGCTGAAGTCGCTTGGGATACGTGGAAGCGAGCGATCACCACAAGCCTCGGTGTACCTGCCAAGTTCCGCTGGGTTTTGGTAGATAAGGGTCTTTGGTTCAGACACCTTTTTTTAGATTGATAAGTGTTCCGCGTATACACTCGTGTTCTTGCAACGTATGAACTACCAAATTAGGAACGAGCACAATGAAAGGGGCCACCCCACCAAGGGACCCCCATTTTGATTCGTCTCAAAAAGCCAAATTGTTACCGAGCGGCTTATTTTGCTTATTCCAGTAGTCAGCTCGTTCCTGCCCGTTGGATGTTGGTCCAATTTTATAAGCTGACGTCAAGCTCAAATCCCACGGGAGTACGCGCTTTCCTATTGTGACCGCGCCACCATAGCACAGTAACTATGAGGCTCAAATCAAACTTCCTAATGTTTATTTCCCAAGTTTCTACATCTTCAACTTTCCTTCTCCATCCTTCCAGAAGCCAATGACCACAGCTTTGCAGCTTACTGATGTCGAGATAACATTCGGTGCCGCTAGTCCCGAGAACAACCTCCGCGCCTTCCGGGGACACTACCGACGGCTTGTTTGGCGTCAATAATTTTCAATTGAGGCTTACAACCTTTTTTCTTACCTGTGGATGCCGTCGCTATGGAGGGTTCAAGTGAAAAACCGCTCGTCGAGACTGGGGTGCCGCTGCTAGAGGAGGAAGCGCAGGCCAATGCCCAATCCCAAGCATTGGAGCCGCCTCGCCAGGCGCGGCCTCCTCCACTGGATCTCCGTCCATTGGAGCCAGATCACATGGAGTCCCCTCCGCTGGAGCCCCCTCCAATTGAGCCCCGTAAACAGGCGACGGCGGAAAACCTCAAAAGTGATGGAGAGCGCTTTCTTTACCATAGCTTGACGAAAGAAGAGGCGGAGTCTATGGTGGGATTGTCGATGAACTGGGCACTCACGCGCCCCAACTCGATGCAGTCTGAACTGGGCTCTCTCGTGGAACTCGAAGGAGGGGATTTCCTCGAAAGTGATGAAGAGAGACCGCAGC
The DNA here is from genome assembly GCA_000750815.1 of Pseudogymnoascus sp. VKM F-4516 (FW-969). Classification (NCBI taxonomy): domain Eukaryota; kingdom Fungi; phylum Ascomycota; class Leotiomycetes; order Thelebolales; family Thelebolaceae; genus Pseudogymnoascus; species Pseudogymnoascus sp. VKM F-4516 (FW-969). The sequence continues at coordinate 42,260 of JPJZ01000627.1, forward strand.
CGACTACGACTGTGCGTGAAGAATTGAAACCCCCGGAACCATGGCGCGCTGAGCCTAGCGAACGGACAAAGGGGGCACGATTGTCGCTCAGAGCAAAGATGTCGCTAAAACGGAGGTCTCTCTCGATATCAGGGAGCGGAGATTCCCTGAGGGACTTCTTTCCCTCGTTTCCCACGACTGGAAGTATCAAACAAAGCCTCCAAAAGGCACGAAATAAAGTGACGGGTAGCTCCACGTCGAGTGGCCAGGCGACACCAGCCCCTGGTAGCGCTGCCCCTGGTGGCAGTTTCGGAATGGGCGGTGCTCTGACGATGGAGCCTGAAAGCACACTTGGGAGAGATCGAAGGGGGAAGCCACAATTGGAACGGCCACTCTCCGACTCTGAGCTCTATGCGCCCGCCTCTCGTGTCTCCTCCCTCGGTGATGACTCCCGCTTTGAAAATCAGCGCCAGATGGTCAATTCCCGTCGCAAGGCAATAAGTGATTCGTTCCAAGACCGGAAAAGTTTTTTGCCATCTATACCCAGTATGTCAGGCATTAAGGATAAATTTGACTCTCTGACACGCTCGGCGGATGAGAGCACAAAAGGCAACAATGTGCTGACCGATGCGGAGAATGGGCAAAGCTCAACCGCAGAGGCTACTCTGTCATCTGATAAAATGAATTCCAAAGTGTTCGATAGGGCTATCAAGAATCTTACTGGCGATGTTGTGATTATGGGCGGATACCGAGGATCAATTCTCAAATCAGCGAATCCATCAAACAGCCCACTTTGGCCACCACCTATGGAAGTTGGGCTAAATATTGGAAAAGTAGACTTGGAAGTTGGCCTGAACGATGAAGATGATGAGCGGATGGAAGAGAGTGTTTATGCGCCTGGGATGCTGCGGGGCCTGGGTCCGTTGGACGTCTCGCGCCGGCTATTCAAACGGCTGCATGCGACAGAGAATGCGAAGAATGGAACGCTACGTATCTGGAATTACGGATACGACTGGCGGCTTAACCCTCACCTCCTAAGCCGAAAGCTGAAGGAGTTCCTTGAGGGGCTGCCATGCAATGTGCCTGGCAAAGAGACAGGCGCCCTTGTTATCGCCCACAGTCTCGGTGGCCTCATCACCCGCCATGTCGTCAACCAGCGGCCAGAGCTCTTTTCGGGCGTCATATATGCCGGCACGCCGCAATCCTGCATTAATATCATCGGGCCCCTCCGAATGGGTGACTCGGTGGGCTTCAACAAGCGCGTCTTTACAGCACAGGTCAACTTCACACTCAGGACGAGCTTGCTTCTCCTCCCTCTCAACGGACATGGTCATGGCTTCGTAGACAAGAAGACCAGAGAGCCATATGACGTGGATTTCTTCAATGTGGATGATTGGATCAAGTACCGCATCTCGCCCTGCACAGATCAGCCGTTACCGGCCAAGAACCCCCCAAATCCATCTCTTGTCAACCTCATTAGCAGCAGTCTCCCGAATCTGCCTATGCCAGGTCGCAAGAATCCATCGCCACCCCCAGGAATAGGCATGACGCCAAAAACCACTGGCCAAGGCCCTGTCGCCAGGGCCATGGAAGCGGTCACTAAGGTCACATCCCCACTTCGAAAGCGAAGCAAGTCCAAAAAGCAGTCTGGCTCGAGTACCCCCGCATCAAGCTCAGCCACGACCCCAAACACCTCCATGACTGTGACCATTCCCCGTTCTGACGCCATTGCCTACCTCACGCGCATGCTTCCCATCATCCGTCAATTCAAGCTTGAGCTGGCGCACAATCCCGATCTCCAAATTGCAAACAAGTATCCGCCGCTCTCAATCATCTACGCGAAGAATACACCGACGGTGTGCGGGGCGAAGGTGGACGGGCGCGACTCCATCGAGTGCGCGGATGTGTATGATCACCTTGCGTTTGCGAGTGGGGACGGTGTGTGTCAGGCCAGGGACGCGCAACTACCTACTGGGTATCGGTATGTGCTTAATGGGCGCATTAGGACTGAGAGGGGGCATGTTACGTTGTTGGGGGATCTAGAGGCGGTGGGGAGGGCAATAGAGGCTCTGACTAGGGGGAGAGAACTTGGGATCGGGAGGGGGTTTGGAGATGATGATGTATGGGATTAGGCATTGGCTGGGCGGTGTTATGGTGTATGCATTATTATGGAGTTTTAAAGATGGGTGGACAAAGCGCAAGCTATGGCATAGACGGGAGTTGAGGGATAGATGAGCAGGATGCTGGACATTCGCCAGTTGATGAACATGAGTAGTGTTTGAGTAACAATAGCACATATTACGATAAAGTGGCATGATATATGCATGAAGTATCTTCGTCTATGTGCAATTATATACAATGATTTAGCTCTGAAGCATTGCAACTTCGGAACCGTGCAGTCCTGGCATATAGCTAGACCGCGATCCTGTGTCCGGTGCGAGGTGCTGTCATCGTCGGTACGAACGCCACGTACCAACTCACTCTCTGTGTAGCAGTCCCATGCACCCCCTTCGTGCCTCAGGGCTCATGCATACCTCGACTGCCGTGCCACTAGCGGACGGCCAGGCACATTGGAGACCAAAGAACGCATCCCCTCCAACTGCCACGCTCTCTCGCCCCTCGAAAAATAATCATATCCCCCCCACCCCTCACCACACATCCTCCGGATGCACCTCGAAATTCTCCCCATTCTCCCTAACATGCTTGAGATCCTTATCTCTCTTCAAAGGTTTCCGCATATCATACGCATCCTCCCCCTTCCCCTCCTCCGCCCCCGGCGTCGCATCATCACTATAATAGTCCAACACGCGCCGGAACACAGAGTACCCCAGCCCCTTATACAGTCCAATCGCGATCTCATTACTCTTGCGCACATACAGGTCGACGAAGTAGGCGTCTGACTCGTCCCCAGCGTGCTCGAGGGACTGGGAGAGGATGCGGGCGAGGCCGAGGCGGCGCGCGGGGGGGGCGATGGTCAGGGCTGTGATGTGCGCGTGCCAGGGGAGGGAGTGCGGGGAGTGGCGGAGGTAGGCGGGGGAGGATTCGAGTTTGCCCATTACTGAGGGGAGGGGTTAGAGATGGTGATTGTGGGGGGATTGGGGGAGCGTACTGTAGCCGTCGATGGCGCCGGTGTGGCTTTCGGCGACGTTGAAGAGGTGGGGCCAGCGTGCGAGGTAGGAGAAGTAGAAGTCTAGGCCGTAGGTCTCGGTGAGGGGGTCGAGGTTGGTGGTGTTGAAGTTGAAGACGTCCATTGCGTGGAAGGGGCGGATGGAGGTCATTTTTGCGGCGGGGTGTGTGGTTCTCTCCTCGTCGCAAGAGCCGTAATGTGAGGCCGAGGATGAATTAGAGCTGAGGCAGCGGGGAATAAAAGCCACAACGCGAGGCTGAAATAAATATACTCTGCGTTATTCACAAAATGTTCATAAACTCAGGGTCGTGACGTGATTTTGACGTATCAGGCCCTTAAACGTAGCCTTGCCAATGTCTCGCTTCCCCGAATTTTAACCTTGGCCCTTGGCACATCCCTGTATTTGAAGACGCCCGCCAGGTGTCTCGCAGGAAATATTTCCTGTATGTACTCAACTGAGTATCGCGGCTGCCAACAACCACCCCACCCCCCACTATAGCACATCCCGCTTGTCGTCTTCCTCCTCTCACGACGACCCCACGTCACAAAAGCGCTCACGCCTTCAGAGGCGTTGACCGCTTTACATCCCAACCTCCCCTATCGAGGGTCTCCATCTAACCAAGTCAAGGTGGCTTCACGCGCAGTGGCATCGCAAGGTGCCACGACTTTCACATCCTTGGTTCAGCACCTGCCCGACTCGCTGCAGAGCTACCTCGACGCCGCCCTCGTCAGCGTCAACAGCGCCTATCAGCACATCCCCGAGCCAGCCCGCGACTATATCCACGTTGCCGCCGAGCGCTCCTACCTTAATACGCCGGTTGGTCTTGCCGGAACCACCCTCGTCCTTGTCGCGACTGCCGTTTCAATGAGTCGCTGGGGATCTAGCTTCTGGACTGGAGGGCAGCGCTTGTCGCCGTTTGGATCCAGACCTCACGCCCCGCCCGTCATCTCAGACGACGACTTCTCCTACATCACATCGGAAGACTTGGCAGAGCCGAGCAGAGCATATGACCCTCTATCTCGGCCACCAGCGTCGAGCGACTTGGAGGATGACGTGCTGTTGCTGAAGAATAAGGGGATTACATACCCGCTAAAGTTCCCGGCATTCAGCATCGGAGATGGGAAGCTGCTTGTCCAGGACGTACGAGAGCGTGCCATGGTGGTGCTTGGCATCCGGAACAGGCCTATAAAACTACTATATAAGGGGAAGAGCCTGAAGGACAACGAAGCCTTCTGCCGTGACTATGGCCTAAAGGACAAGTCTGAGGTTTTGTGCATCGTGGGGGAGGCCCAAGCTGGCGAGTCGGACGAGAGCGAGACCGGGACTGGTGGGTCCAAGGACTCCAAGAAGAAGAAGAAGAAGGGCAAGAAAAGCAAGTCTGGCAAGTCCAAGAAGAAGGAGGAACCCAAGGAGGTGCCAGGGGCTTCTGGAGGGTCGCGGACAGACTCGCCAGCTAATGCTCCGAAAACACCGTTAGAAAAACTGAACGCTATTGCATCGGACTTCCGTACGAAGATCCTCCCGCTCTGTATACAATACACGGCAAACCCGCCAGATGACCCGAAGAAGAAGGACTTTGAACATAAGAAGCTGGGCGAGACGATCATGACCCAAGTACTGTTGAAGTTGGATGGAGTTGATACCGAGGGAGACCCAGAGGCTAGACAGTTCAGAAGGGACCTTGTCAGGGAGACACAGGGGGTTTTAGATGGGCTCGATGCGGCCGCCTCCCGTTAAAGCATTATATTGGCATTTGGAAAGGGATGGGCATTGTACAGGCGTTGTCCACGGGTTGAAACCGAGTTATATAACAGTGGACGGCCAAGGATATATTATGAATACCGCACCCTCCTCACCTTCGCATTCACTTCTGTCAGCGGACTCCCTAATAGCAGCAAGATAATAGAAAATAAATGCTACAATTGGAGAATTATAACCCACAACTTTTATGTAGATCACGTGTTTGTTAGTTTTGTGCATGCACCCATCGTAATTTAGGGGACCTTGTGAGAGCTTATGCAGGCCCCCCAAGTTTCGCATGCCCGCCGCCAATCATCAAAGCCGGCGGGCGAATTATGGGTGGCATAGCGCAACGGTGATATATGTTTTGAAATGCAAGGACATCAAAACCGACGATCACGGAAATGACATCGCAGCCTCCAACTCCCCTTTCCGGCTACACCTATCTGAGCGCGCACGAAAAGGCCTTCACCTTGGCGTAAACAACAGTCACAGACCGACCTGTAAGCAAACGAACACGCATATATCGCATGTGCACTCCACGCCGCCTCGTTATCTCGACAACCTCTGCGTCGTCCCACTCTCGCCGTGCCGTCTAGGCACAACATAAACACTCGCCCTTACCATGCCATCCACGCCCCATACACCCACACACTCCCGCCGCCCCTCCGCCCTCTCCATATCCATCTCGCCCGCGCCGTCTCCACGCCGCCAATCCGTCGCCTCCCACCGCTCCAAAAACTCCATCTCCTCGCAAACCCCCACATCCCCAGGAAGCCGCCTCCTGCGTTCCGACTCCCTCAACGACGTCGCCTTCTCCCCCGGCGCGCCCGCCTCAAATGGCCTAGGAAACCTCGCCGATGAGCTCGCCGACGCATGGGCCAGCGACGAAGATGAGGGCGAGCCCGACATGAACTTCGCCAGCATCGGCGCCGAGATGGCCGACGCCTCTGCCGGGTCCCAAGACGAAGCGGATTCCGACGCAGACACCGAAACAAAGGCTGCGTCCCAGAAGCCCCGCGAACGCGACAGCGGCGTCTCCATCTCGGGGTCACCCGCGCCCAAAGGTCTCGCTCCCAACCCTCTCGGCCACCGCCGCGCAGCCAGCGACTACGACGGCAGCGACTACGGGTCTTCGTCGTCGCTTCCTGAGACAGGACTCCCGACGTCGCTGCTTGCGCGCATCGATGGGATCGAGTCGCTCGCACGGCGTGGACTAGAGGATAACGGAGACGCGCGCTCGGGGGTGGTAAAGCGCGTTGTGGAGAGCCTGAGGGATTTGAGCGGGCAGGGAGGGGTGGAGACGGGGGCAACGCGGTTGATTACTGCAAATACGGCGTTAAGCTCGCATTTGATGCATCAGACGCGCACGCTGCACAGCTTGACGTATCCGCTGATCAGCCAGATGAATGGGCCGCTGGATGAGGAGTCGATTGAGGAGTTGTTGCCGCTGCTGGTTGGGCTGGGGGAGGCGATGCCGAGGCCGGATGTGAGCAGCTTGGTGGCGTTGACGGGGTTGCATGGGGTTACGGGGGAGCTTATTGGGCAGTTGAGTGGGGTGGGGGATAGTTTGCATATGAGTCGGCAGACGACGAGTGTGGCAGCGCGGCGGCTGAGGGAGGCAAAGGAGATGGTGGAGGAGCTGCGGAAGGAGGAAGAGAGGAGGGAGGAGGGGGAGACGTGGTTGAGGAGGGGTGGGTGGGGTGAGAGATTGGAGAAGAGGGAATGTGCGAGTGTTTGTGGGGAGGTGGTGGGTGGCTTCGAGGAGGTGTGTGAAGGTTGGAGGAGGAGGTTAGGAGGGGGGGTCGGTGCTTGATCTATCTTGGATACAGTTTGGATAGCCAGGGGATGAGGATGAAGATGAGGATGAGGCGTTAGGCGTGTGGGATACCGGATCAGCAATGTAGACTGAAATATGGGCGAAGCACTTGACGATTAGATTACATATTACTTTCATTTGTCTTTTGGGTAGACAGATGGGAACACGGGCGGAAGAGATGATATCCTAAGATTTTACCTGGAGAGGCCTTTGGTTCCAACCACTCTGTGCATCCCGAAGACTCCATCCACGATTCCAACCAAGCTCACTCTGCAGCCCCTATACATGGAAGGAACGATTACCAAGCAAGGTCTCAGTCGTAGTTTCCTCGGGACTTCTCGATCCATATATATGGAAGGTATGATTATCAAGCAAAACCTCGATCGCAGCTTCCTCGTAAATTCTGATATATAAAATGGAAGGTATGATTATCAAGCAGTCCCGGGTCGCAGCTTCCTCGTAGATTTCAACTTATAGATATGAGGAAGGGATGATTATCAGGCAGGCCTTAATCGCACCTTCCTCGAAGGTTTCGAAGCATATGTATTCATAATAGGGGTGAAAATTTACCGATGGCGATATTTATTAAACTGACAATATTTTTTGGCTGTGTTTTATTATCACTTTATATAATCAATCCCCAACTTTTATAATCACCACTACAAATATACCAGAAAATATTCTTTCATTCTATGCATTATACGGATTTCACATGATTTATACTATCCGAATCGCGAGGCTCTCCCAATGAGGCAATGACTCGCATGCAGCCGTCGCTTTCAAGATATATCAACAACACACATCTCACATCAGCTCCGAGTCTGGTGATCTCGCTCATGTGCTTGCATTCGGTCTCTAGCCTAGCATATATCTGTATAAATATATAGCAATAAGCAGAATATGACTTGTACCTGTTTACAGGAGCTAAGTCAGCTTATTATGTGCTCATGTAGTAATACTCACATTGGCGATAATGTTGTCCAATGTTATGAAACATGCTGTTCGAGAAAATAATAAATAGAGCACCAGGTGATATTACAATAATCTGCGCTACCTCAGGGTCACGGTTGGAAATACTCTTATTCATAGAGCTGATGGTAGTCGGTGAGTTTTCAACTATTGCAATAGTGCGTTCTTATAAATAACCATCATGTAGGTTTTTTTTCGTCGCAGGAGCAGAGGTGAATGGATCCGATTGAGGAGGAATTGTTGGATATATATGTACTGCATAAAGGCTCCATCAAAGTTTCAAGATGTAATTGCTACAATTGCCTATCATCAATACATCCTCCTGCCCTGCAGAAGCCCCAAACAAAACAGCATTAACCCACACATTCCCCACCCAGTACAGTCCCAAAAATAGCAAGCATAACCCCTACCCCCAAGTCCGTCGTGCAATCCTAATCCTGATCGTAAACGTAATCCCCGCGCGCCCCATAAAAGTACAACAGTATGCCCCAAGTATGAACAAAGTATAATAGCAGCAGCTAGAGCAAGAAGGTTTTGCGAGCCCAGGAGAAAAAAGATGCAGTTTCGTGGCTGTAAATATGTATACAATAAACCGGGGAGCGATAAAGCAAAGGGCAGCCACACGAGTTTGTGATGAAGATAGTGGAGTGGTAAATGCTTGTTTGGTGGCAGGTCCAAAAAATAAATTCCGGTGGGTGTTTCAAAAGGCTCCCCATTCACGGTAAATCGTGAGTCGGCGGTGGCAGTTGCAACGCAGACTGTGAAGCTCGATGGTAATAGATAACTATGGTTGTACCTTGCTGGCACTCGCAATCGGAGCTCCATTCCCAGCCGAAGCATGGTACTTGCTGATCTTCATAAAGCCCCTGAAAGAAATTAGAATTTCATCTTCTCAAAACACACTTCTGGAAACTCACCTCGTCAAATCAAAAGCCGGTTCCTCTCCCTCGCTCTCCTCATCCTCCTTATCCTCCTTCGGTTCCGCAGACTTCTCAGTGCTCTCCCTTCGCCTCCTCGGCACGGGACTGCTGCTCTGCGGCGCGTCCCCACCGAGTCCACGCAAAGGACTGACATCAAACCCCAGTCCGCCCTGCGCGCCCTTAATCACACTCGGTGTATTCCCCAGCTCCGCAAAGCGCCAGAACGGCGCTGGACTCGACGTCGGCATGTGCTGGCTGGGTCGCTGTGCCGTGCTCGGTGGGGCAAAGTGTGGGTGCTTGCGTACGGGTGCTGGCGTCAGAAATGCCGTGCCCTCTTCCTGAGCAAACGATGATGACAGGACCGGGGACTCGGCTGCATTTTCGCCTACCCCAAACGGATTGCTGCCTGTGCGGCGCCTTGGCAAGGGACTGCCATCACCGGGTTCCTCATCAAGAAGTGGCCTTGGGAGCTTTAGGCGGTCCGGAGTCTGCTGGGGGCCATTGGAAGGGATACCACGCATAGTGGGGCTTCCACCTGGGCTTCGCTTAACCCTCCTTGATGGGGAGCCTCCCTCCTTATCTCCCGGGCCGTGAACAGTTCTGGTGATTTTGGGACCTGGTGATGAACGGGGTGTTCCCGAGGTTTCACGTCGCTTTGGAGGGGACTTGCGTGCCGACTTTGGGCCCCAAGCATCGGAGATCATGTGCTCACGCATGTCGGGAGTGAAGCACCAGTATCCTCCCTTTCCGGTGTCTTCAGGGCCGCGCTGGCGGACCTTGAAGCCAGGATTGAGGGAGAGGTTGTGGCGGATGGAATTTTGCCAGCCCTTGAAGAACTCAGGGCGGCGGTAGTGAGCGTAATTTCGTTTCATGTATTCGTAGATATCGTTAAGGGTAGCCATCTCGTTTTCAGATGTATAGAGAGCTTGGCTTATGAGCTGTCCATAGGTGAAAGCCGGCTTAATATGGGACGTCGCATCGTTTTGATAATCAATCGTATCCGCGCTCATAATAATGGTCCCACCAGCACGCCCAAATGCAGGGGATGAAGTAGGTATAGGGCCTCTCGCTCTTTGCTTAGCCGGAGTATCTGGCTTCTTATAATCCGGCGGTGCAGGTGCCAGCGTTGGGTGGTTTGTGCCCAGTGTGCCATCTGCCTTGCCCCTGTTTGCGGCTGCCAGAAAGTTGCCTGTAATTGGGAGCTCGCCTTGGAAGGGATCTGTAGCAATAAGCCCAGACCGCTGTAGATATTTCTCGTCGATTTCAACTGGTTGATCGTCTGTTGGTAGAACAAACATCATCTCGACACCGGCTACTTCGATGACCGCCCCACTCTGGAGCTTCATTACATGGCCCCGGCGGACCTGCTGGTCGTTGACTTTGATTCCATTTCGTCCATTGACGATGACATTCCATTGCGACGTCTGGCTGTCAAAGTATATCTCGGCGTGCAGTCTAGAGACCAGCTTGTTGGGCCCAATATCGATGTGGATTCTGCTTGGCTCCGTCGGCGCCGCGGGCAGTTCCATGCCATCTCCTTCATTGCTCACGGCCGGAGTAGTTGGGGCATTCTCGTCCTGGGTCGGCGGTATGTAACCTTCTGGTGGTCGCCCAATGTTGGTCCTGAGGCGCTTGACGTAGAACGTCCAGTCCTTTCCGGTGACTTTTGCGTAGGCAGCAACGTTCTTGCTTTGTCTTTGGTGATGGTGATTATCGTGATCGCGCGCAACTTGGACAAAATGATCCGGCATGGCCAAGTGTTGTGAGACGGTCGATACAAGGTCCTCGTCGCTCATGTTCAGTTCTGCTTGGCTCGTGGGAAGTTTCACTGGCTCCGGGGCGCGTGTTTCGGACTTGCTCATTTCGGCCTTTGTCTTCGAGAGTTAGTAGCTGCCTTCCACGGGATAAAACGTCGTGCTCACCCTTCTTCTCTTCGCGGATTGCGCTGGGGACGTCAAGGTAGTATCCATGTCGTCAGAATGGTTGATGGGTTGCCCACGTTTCGCACGCTGCGTGCGTTTCGTAGAAGGTGGCATTGTGTCGCCTGTAGTTGTATCGTCCAAGTCCTAACAATAAATAGTATGTTAGTATCGGCGACAGACTGGTTTCTAATTGAGAGCGATGGGTAGTCGCAGGGAACTGTTGTTTGGGGGTTCTGCGCCAGTGGCGGTCATCTAAGACAGTACCCGGAAACCATCAAAGGACTGGATTCGCTCAATACGGACCTCTTACATCAATCTGCGGCAATCAAGAGATCGTATCCTTTGCGCCCCAATGACTTTGTACAAACTTTGGATAGTTTTTGTAAGTGAGGCTCTGTGTGAGTTGTGAATGTGTGTTTTGACAATTATGTCTAGCTTGTTGCACGACTCATGCTTCGGTTTGTTTAGTTTGGGGTGAAATTCCTGTCTGGGTCTCTGTAATCAAAGTGGCAGGTTCGCGTCGTCGCGTATACGCTATGCGCGTGACTTTTTCCGATAAAGTGAAATTGAGCACTGGCCCAGCCTTGCTCTTTATTTCCCCTCACAATATTTTAATTTTTGGAGAAGGACGTTTTCGTAAACAAAGAAAATAAGTAAGAATGGAAATCCAGCCGTGAGCGATTAAGACGATTTTTACTTAAACGGTAATAGATGTAAACACTAATATTTAGAAAGTACCTCTGCCGCCTTTTCGGCGCCACCATTAGCCAAGTCCGTTTACATTTTTTTCATTTTCTTGTAAAGTTTCGCTCGTTTTATCCAGTGGAAATGGCTTTGATTGGCCCAACAAGACCAGATAAACATAATCGAAATCTGTCGTCACTGGCACGTGACTTGGAGGCACCAAACGCGGAGGATTAGTTTTTGGCCTCGGGGCCTCGGGGACGGTATGGACGGTATTGTGAGGAGATTGAGACTTGCTTTTCTTTCTTAAAATTATTAAAAACTCAGGTAGTCTGTTCTAGTTGTAAAAAATATCATAAAAACTATGTGCGGCTTAAAGGGGCAGGAACGATGGACGACTGCTACCATCAAATTTTTTAACTCTAATATTTCTAAAACGAAGCCAAAATATAACACGACAACAAGCTTCACGTATCCCAGCCCTCCCACGAATCAATATTATAAAAAAAATATCCTCGAAAGGCAAAAGAAATTGCTCCCGTACGGATTTGAACCGTAGACCTCGGCATATGCTGATATTGCTATCGGATACTAGTGCCGCGCTCTACCAACTGAGCTACGAGAGCTGATAATTGAGATGTTCCGGCTTATCCCAGTATACCACAACTTCCCAAAAAACAGTGCATCCTTCCAGAAACAAAAAGTTCCAGATTCATTATGCATCTGCCGCCGTATCCAAGACAGGTCTAGGGTACGCTCGACTGGGGTAATCGTCGTCCTTGGTCAACGGCTGAGCACGCTCCTAATGGCGACGTGCATCATCTGATCTTGTTAAGAGTGAGAACTTAGTATGCAACATACGATCATAATCGTCCCATTCCTCGTCTTATTCATCGGCCCATGTCTTGTTCATGCTTATGCAAGCTGAGAAATATGCGCGGGGGATCACCCCCCTTGCTGGGCTGGAGAAACCTCTTCAGGTCAGCGATACCATCTGCCCCTCATTTATCGGCGCAATATATTGCTCACTCTATCGGCCGGCATTTGAGATTCACCGACCGGGACAGTAGACATTATTTCACGGCCCGAGTGGGGGAAACGGGAGCCGAGACTAGACTTCCATAGCCACCCCTCCATACTCACTAAGGGCGCCTCTTCTTCGGGGGAAATCAAATCCTGGTCCTGTAAAGCGAATGACACGCAGGACCCCGCGTGGGACGGCATACAATAGCGGTATGTGTTGGTTCGTGTCGTCTTTTTTGAGAGGTACACCCGAGGCATTGCATCAACCACTGCGTCACTGCATCAGCTATAGCATCATCCTTAGCATCCATAGCACCACGTACTCTCCTTCTCGAGTACTTTGTAATGCTGTAATGCGGTGACCCGATGCAATCTACCCGCCTACTGCCTATCATCCTGCTGAGTTCCTGAAACAAGTAGTACCGCCTATCTTTTACCACTAGAGCAATACTTGGCCCTTCCCCGTGGGCCTGAGCCATGCCATGCCTGGACATGCAGCTAGCCTCTTGTACGTGGCGACATGGAAGAGCGTAGTAAGCGTCCAACAAGACGCGCCAGCCGGACCCAACGATGCAAAGGATATGTTGTGTCACCCTCCACCATCGAACAAAGCTGAGGCGGGTAATGTGCGTCCAACGGGCTTGCAACGGGCTTAGTAAGTGACATGTCGATACTATCCACGCGGGTTACCATACCCTTGGGATTTTGAGAAGGACCACGGTCATATGCATGTCGGTTTTTCCATTTCCGTAAGCAATTAAGTCCTCTGACCGATTGCAGCTTGCAGCTTGCCTTGTCGGATGCTTACCGGACTGACTGTGTTGGAATACCCAGAGAGGGGACAGAGGGGGGTGAGTTTCTGTGGTGGTGCTATAGTGGCAGTAGAGGCATCCCAGCCGTGGATCCAGCGCACGAGGGCCATACATGAAAAAGACGGTGAACGGGTGCTATCTGTCCATAGAGGCATCAGTAAAACAGTAGAAGATGGTAATAGAAAGTAGAGTAACCGGAAGTAGCTCCGCTCGTCCTTCCGTTTCTTGTAAAATAGAAGGTGTAGTGGAGACCGTGGGGTTCGGGCGGCTTGCCTGACCTTGTCTGGCCTTGCCTGGTCTTGTCTGGCATTACCTGACTCGACGACGTGAGAAACTCACCCCACGTTCGGCTGATGCCATTACCAGCCAAGCTGGATAGGCAGAATAATTTAATTTTGCCGTCCAGCCAACATCCAAGGTATTGCCTGTCAGATTTTCGGTATGTTGGTTATTGTAGGATCATAGGATCATGCAATGAGAAAGCCTTGAGTCGTGTAAGAAAAAAAAACGACTTGTCATATTTTCTATATATCCCGCGCAAGAAAGGAAGGAAATGTGTGTGTCGGCGATGCGGTGATGTAGTATAGTAGTTCAAGGACCCGACGGTTCGTCCTCCACCTAGCCGATCAATCCCTATCAGATCCGTGTCATCCGTATGATCTGTACGAACCGTACTTTGAGTAATATAGAATACTCGGCAGGCTTAGTGGACAGATGCATAGCCTTCTTTTTCCCATGGGGACACCTACCCGTCATGGCAGCAGTGCCCGCAATGCCCGCAACGGGTGCACTTCACCGACAACTTCCGTTCCCGGCAGTAGGCATGAGAGCGGTTGGTTGCTCAGCTCCTGCCTTTCCCAACTTTTAACCCCCCATACCGCATCATACCGCCGCACCATACCGTACCCTAACGTACCATACCATACCATACATAGTACATCCCTATCCCTCCCCCCCTACTACTCCCTTGGTATACCCTACTCTGCTGGGCTGATAGACTGTCGAGCTGAACGGATACACAGCTCCACAGTCCTCCGTCTCCCCCACTTGCTACCACAGTAGTAGCCAAGCAGGTAAGGCCACTTGACGGGCTTGACGGGACGTTGCCTCGAGATAGTCAACATTGTCCCCCTAACATTCAAGCTATTATATAAGTACTCTAGTTTGTCCCCCATCCACAGTGTCATCATCAGTTTCCACCTCTCTAATGTGTTTTATCTTGTCTGTGATATCATAAAAAATAGCTGCTTCTCCTTGAGCGTTTCAAGCTCACTCTTCGACTCTTTCTCCGAGATCTCATATTTGTTGGCAGCTTCTCAAGCAAAAGACAGTCTTTGGGAGATTTGCCCGCCGCTTTCATCGTTGACTTTCCTGCTGTCACGTTTCTTTATCACATCCAGGTGACCCTGACTCCTTCGATCTCCGGTCTGAGTCCTTAAAACCCTCTGTGGGACATACAATATGGCCCCTTCAGCAACCTCGCCTGGTCCCGTCTCTCAGCGTAACATGGCTAAAGATGTTAAAGAAGGAGCAAATGGCGCCGAAGGCCCTCGTTGCATCATGGATAGAAACCTCAACGAGAGTCCCCTTCAACTTATTGATTCAGAAGGAAACTATCTTTACTTTACCGGCGGCCTCAAGATATTTGATGCTACAGGAGGTGCCGCGGTAGCATGCTTGGGCAACGGTAACCTCGAGGTTGCAGAGGCTGTGTCGAAACAGATGAGGATTAACTCCTATTGCAATTCTATGCTCTTTACAAACGCGGTTAATGGCAACCTGGGCCAGGAGCTTATTCAGGGCACAGGGGATCTCATGGCGAAGGTGTATATTTGCAGCTCTGGTAAGGCCCCATATACTCCGGTCTCATATTCCAACGTTAACATTACTCGCTAGGCTCTGAAGCAACAGAGGCTGCTGTTAAAATGGCTCGACAATATTTCCTCGAGCTTTCTCCTCCACAGCCCCAACGCACCAAATACATCTCCCGCGAGCATTCCTATCATGGCAACACCCTTGGTGCCCTCTCTCTCTCCGGCCATCTCGCCCGCCGCGACATTTACACCCCCATCCTTACCGAAAACACCTCTTGGGTCTCTGCCTGCAACCCCTATCGTCAACGCCTAGAAAACGAATCCGATGCCGCCTTCGTCGTACGAAAGGCTGCGGAGCTAGATAACGAGTTCCAGCGCCTCGGGCCTGACACCGTCGTGGCTTTCGTCTGCGAGCCCGTCTCCGGTGCCGCTCTCGGCTGCGTCCCTTACGTCGATGGTTATCTCTCAGCTATGAAGCGAGTCTGCCGCAAATACGGCGCCCTCTTCATACTGGATGAGATCATGTCCGGCATGGGGCGTTGCGGCACCCTGCACGCCTGGCAAGGGGAGCACATCGAGGGCAACCCCGAGCGGGACTGCCTTCCCGATCTGCAGATGATCGGAAAGGGCCTGGGAGGTGGTTACCAACCTATAGCGGGCGTCATCGCCGGCAAGCAATATATCGATGTAGTCAAAGAAGGAAGCGGCGGCCTCATCCACGGGCAAACATACCAAGCCCACCCCGTTGCCTGCGCCGCCTCACTAGCTGTGCAACGTATTATCCGGCGCGAGAACCTACTCGCCAACGTCGTGAAACAGGGCGCCTACCTCGCGCAGCTGCTGAGGCAGAAAATAGGATCTCGCCCCTACATCGGGGACATCAGGGGCAAGGGTCTCTTCTGGGGCGTTGAGTTCGTGCGTGATAGGGGCACGAAGGCTGCGTTTCCTAAATCATGGGATGTGGCAGGTAGGATCTTGCAGACATCTCTTAAGGCGCCGTTTTGTATTACATTTTATCCGGGGCAGGGCACGGCGGATGGGTGGGTGGGGGATCATATTATTATAGCGCCTGCGTATAATGTTACCAAGGAGGATGTGGAATTGATCACTGATAAGCTGGCGGGTGTTTTGGATGCTGTCTTTGAGCAGTTCGAGCGTGAGGGGAAGCATTTAGCTGCCCATTGAGCACACCCGGTATTTGGATAGCGAGGGGAAGTGCATGCAGCGTGTTTTGGATACTTGACGACATTGGCGTTGGTAAGAATGGGAAAGCAACAAGGAGCGATCCAACGCTAGAGGACGACGAAAGGAGGGTGGGGGCTGGAGGTAATACATCTTGGTGATAAAGTTTAGCCATTTAGCAACTCTCATGTTGGGTTTAATATAACTCTGATAATTATTTGGATTTGACATTACGGATAACTAGAGTTTCGTCGTACAAATGTGCTAGAAATGAAGGGTATATGAATGAACCAGAAACCGAGCAAAAAAGTGAGTGTCAAGGCCCCGCACCACCCCCATCATGAAAGCGTCGAATATTCCACATATCCAGTAGTCCGCATTCCGCAGCTGCGACACACCGCCCGAAAACACCAGTGAAAGGCATAGAAGACATGTCATTCATCGCTCCCAAAGCAACAGAGCTAACTGTACACACGCGTGCAAAAATCGAAGCACGCACAATCATCAAATCGCTCGTCGTAATCACGGGGGTAACTCCCCAACCTTTCTCTCCTTCGCCACATCTCTCGCTCCTCCATCGATCCCCGTGGCCGAATGCCTCTCGTCATTCAGAAGCGGAATGTTTTCCACGCTCGACGATCCCCCATCAGCTGACGAAAGCGGACTCTTGGTCGCATCCGCGGGCGGGGTGCCGATCGCTAGATCCGGACTGCTCTGCCACTTCTGCACTTCCTTGCGCATCTCCTCGAGCTCATTCTGGAAGCGCTTCCCGAAGACGTCGATGTAGTATGTAGCCCCATTATAGATACTCCACGTGAAGACGCCGAAGAGGAACATAGAGCTAGCCCAGCGGTACCAGAACCAGATTGGGCAGGGCAGCATGGTGCCGAGCGCGTAGGTGTACTGGATGAACATGAATGCGGGCTCCTGGAGGCTGTCGGGGAGGGCGATGACGGCGCGGCCGATCCAGGCTTTGGAGTAGGATTTCTTGAGCCAGGTGTATGAGGTTGGGCGGCCGGCGGCGATTTGGGCACGGCGGCGGACGGTGATGAGGAAGTGGTAGGAGAGCTGCCAGACGGCGTAGGGGAGGGTTGACCATAGGGCCATGGCGGCTAGGGTGTAGTGCTCGGGAGAGGAGGGGGCAGAGGTGCGGATGGTGTGGAGAGCGGGGAAGCGCGAGGCTTGGAGCTCGTCGGGAAGGAGGTGGACCATGCAGTGTAGGGCGACACAAGGCATGATGTGAATGAAAAGACTGGGAATGTTAGTTGGCTGATGCATATTAATGGAGTGCTGGAGCTTACCTGGTGACCTTGTCCAAAGAATGGAAGACGAGAGAGTTCCTCCACATAGCGATGGCGATCGCATTGTTACCAAATGCCAGGCAGTATGTGCTAATGAAGAGGCGTTTCGACTTCGGGAAAACCCAGATGCTGAGCATACAGAGGAAGTTGACAAAGTAGCAGAGATCCGCGAGGAAATAGTGTAGCCCGCGGCGCTTGTACGTGAAGAAGCGGATAGGCATGAAGTAGAGCAGCTGGAGCGTGTACCAGATATGGAACCACTCCGGGCGTCCACCGATGAGGTAGCCGCTGATGAGGATATTGAGGACACCAAATATGAATGAGAACTTCTCGCGTAGAGTCACGGCTTTTGTGTCGTTCCATTGCTTCCCAAGCTTGTCGACGCTCGTCTTCATCCGCCTGCGGTATTTCTCAAGTTGTTCATCGGCGGTGGGTACCCGTCTCCTCCATTCTTCCACAACCTTGTCTTTGGCAAGGTTTCCTCGAGACCTAAGAGCATTTCTTTGCCGGAGAACCTTTTCTGTCTGCGCGCTGAGGTTCTTCTGAAGCTTCTCGAGTTGTGACGGCAGCGCCAAGTTGTCGAGGAGGTCAAAGACGCTCAGACGGTCCAAGGGAGGGATTGCCTCCCAGTCTTCATGATAAGAACTGCTTCCTGAGAAGGAATTATTCCGTGATAATTTCGGACTTCCACTTGAGGCACGCCTACCATTAGGTGGCGATGAACTGGCAAAAGATTCTGGGCTTCCGACGGGAATCTCCCCAGCAGCATCTGTGACAGCTTCATCATTTCTCCCTGGTATAGGTATAGGTTCCGACATCTCGGAGAGTGTTCGTGTGTGCTTATGTGATCGGTCTGGAAATGAGATACGTCGCAGGACTGCAGCGCCTCTGACAACTAAAATATCAGCCATGGTGCTTGGTGACGTCGATGATATATACCCCAAGAACGCGAAACCCTTGAAGCACGAGACGCGTGAATATATGAAGAGGGGTCCCAACTTACAGATGATAGAGCCCTAACTTATAGTAATACACAAAGCTACTCGGTAGTTACTCTTGAGGGGTAACGCTGAGCCGCCAGGGTGGGTTGGTTGTTTGCGGGACAGAAGTCTAGGTTGCAGTTCGGGAGCTGCAGTAAGGGGATCTGGCTGGAAAATGGCCGTCAAAGTTGACGAGTAAGAGAGCTGGAAACGACGATATATGGCGTATAAAGACCTAGTATAACGTATTCTTTATCATGCTAGTTTATCGATCACCCGCCATGTGGAGTCAGACGCTGAAGTTGTAGGGAGGCGTCTCTACTGGATGTTGAGGTTGGAAATTGAAATCGTGCTGCGAGCCGCAGATGTAATTGGGTCAAGGCTGAAGAGTGTCTCAAGGGCCGAGGGATCTGATGACGGCCATAATGGCCACACCAACTTCAGCCACCACCACCATTACAAAAGCGCCTTCTATACATATTGGTACCTGTGGATAGAAATGGGAAAGCCTGACTCAAGAATCATCTTTTAGAATAATTTCTATTCTAGTTATTCAGTTAGTTACTAGGCAGCGACCACATGTGATACCTATGTACTTTGTATGGTGCAACCCTGCTTCACCAGCTTTACAAGGAATAAATTATCTTGATTACTCAAATAAGCATCATCACTATCCAATCATTGCTCACGTACAGCTATGGGCGAGGCTGAGAGAAATACCTGTCACGTGACACATCGCGTCGGAGGACTCGAGTACGTATCGCGAGAACCGCGACTGTTCGCGACGGCGCGCGCAACGGTATCCATAAACGTCAACGAATCCGACAGCTTTTCGGGGTCATTCGTGCAAGCGGCTCGTCTCAAAGCTCCGAGACATATGCCGACTCGACTGATTTCTATTTCGAATTGAAATAGCACCTATGTGTGCATCTACACAAGCTGCCCTCAACTGATTAACACGACTTCACCCCGCAAAGCGCAACTCTCAAAATGGGGAAACTCATCCGCCTCGAGCTCTTCAGTAAGCCAATGTCGGGTATTGATCGCGCTGTAACTTGTAATCTGACTGTGAGGCAGACTTTAAGTCCTATAAGGGCCATCATACCCTTCTGTTCGGCGACTCGTACTTCACCTCCATAATTGGGCCCAATGGATCCGGAAAATCTAATTCGTACGTCGCATCATATATGGAGACAGAGAAAGACGAACGTTACTGACAGAATTTCAGCATGGATGCGATCTCCTTCGTTTTAGGAATCAAGTCGTCGCATCTCCGTTCAACGCATCTCAGAGACCTCGTGTACCGCGGTCGCGTCCTCAAGACCTCGAAAATCAACGACGACGGATCAGCGAATGCGCCGGCTGCAAATGGAGACGCAAATGGCGATGCTAATTCCGACGGCGAGGGTGCCGACCTGCAGAGATCCGAGCGCAATGATCCGAAGAGCGCATGGGTTATGGCGGTCTACGAGGATGATGCTGGAGATGAGCTGAAATGGAAACGGACAATCACAAACCAGGGTGCCAGCGAATATCGGATCAACAACAAGGTTGTCAATGCTCAGCAATACAACGAAGCCCTCGAAGCAGAGAATATTCTCATCAAGGCGCGGAATTTCTTGGTTTTCCAGGGTGATGTTGAAGCCATCGCGTCGCAATCCCCGAAAGACCTCACACGCTTGATCGAGCAGATCTCCGGGAGTTTAGAATACAAGGCCGAATACGAACGACTAGAAACTGAGGCCCAGGAGGCGGCAGAAAATCAGAACAACAGTCTACAGCGTCGCCGAGGCATCAACTCCGAGATTAAACAATATCAGGATCAAAAGAAGGAGGCGGATAACTTCCAGGCAAAAGCCGACGAACGCGACGACGCGATTGTCAAGCATATCCTGTGGAAGTTATATCACTTCCAAAAGGTCATTGATGAATCCTCGGAGGAGATCGCAAGGCATCAGGAGGAGCTAAAGAAGTTCCGCCACGGGATAAGGCAATATGAATCTGAACTTGATGAGGCGCGGAAAGATCATGCTCGCACACAGAAGGAGGTGGGCAAGGTTGAACGTAGCATCAAAAGCAAGGAAAGAGATGTCGAGGAAAAGATGAACAGTCTCGTACCAATCGACGAAAAAGTAGAGCACGTGCAGAGGGAGACGGCCAAAGTTGAGAAGCGCATTCACGACCTTACCAAAGAGCGTGACAGCCAACTTGCCGGAATACAGAGTGCTAAGAAGGAACTTGCCCTTGTGGACAAGGCTCACAAACTGTTCGAGACGCAATGGAAAGAGCAGATGAAGAAGCAGGGCAAGGAACTCAGCCCGGATGATTTAAAGGAGTACAACAAGCTCAAGGCCCAGGTTATCAACCAGTCATCAACAAACCAAGCCAAATTAGACAACCTATTGAGGCAGTTGAAGACCGACGAGATTACCGTCAACAGCCTGAAGAGCAAGGTGCAATCATCACAGTCGCAGGTGGAGAAACTTAGTCAAGAAGCCACCCAAATCACCGAGAGAAGAGATGCCATGAA
Source organism: Pseudogymnoascus sp. VKM F-4516 (FW-969) (assembly GCA_000750815.1). Lineage (NCBI taxonomy): Eukaryota > Fungi > Ascomycota > Leotiomycetes > Thelebolales > Thelebolaceae > Pseudogymnoascus > Pseudogymnoascus sp. VKM F-4516 (FW-969). The sequence continues at coordinate 63,063 of JPJZ01000627.1, forward strand.
GGCTTCGATGAAGCAAATCACGAAAGACATCGATGGCAAGAAGAAAGAGTACAATGTTTTGCAGTCTGAGCGCCTACGCGTCAACCAGAAGCGCACGGAAATCGAAGAGAAGATTGAGGATGTCGTCAAGAAACTTGACTTTGCGAATGATGGAAGGCGCCAGAACGACAGAGAGGCCAGGACGAAAGAGATCGTAACGTCGCTGAAGCGCATATACCCCGGTGTTCGCGGCCGAATTGGCGAACTCTGCAAGCCAAAGCAGAAGAAATTCGACGAAGCTGTCATTACAGCCTTGGGACGTGATTTCGACTCTGTTGTTGTTGATACCGAGAAGACCGGAACAGAATGCGTTCAGTACCTGAAAGATCAGCGCCGCCCTCCAATGACGTTTATCCCCTTGGACAACATCAAGGTCAATGCCGTCAATTCTAACCTGAAAGGTCTCTCGAAGGCACGTCTGACGATTGATACTATCGACTTCGATTCCACGCTTGAACGAGCAATGTCATATGCTTGTGGTAACTCGATTGTTTGCGACGATCTTGCCACAGCGAAGCAAATTTGCTACGACAAAGGCATGCAGGTGAAGGCCGTTACATTGGAAGGTTTCGTCATCCACAAGGCTGGTCTGATGACTGGTGGCCGTGGCGCCGAGGGCAAGGGCGGCAAACGTCGCTTCGAAGAGCAGGACGTTCAAAATCTCGAGAAGATGCTCGAGAAGATGAAGACGGAGTTGGATAGTCTGCCCAAGGCGAATCGCAGAGGTGCCGCCGAGGAGACGCTGCAAAGTGATTTGTCAGGCCTTGAGCAAAGGCTGGCATACACTAAAAGTGAGCTCGCTGGATTTGAGCAAAACCTTGCAAGCAAGAAAAAGGAGCTTGATTATGAAAAGCGACAACTCAGTGATATTCAACCCAAATACAAAGAGCAAGCAAGCTCTCTGGAGTCTCTTCAAGAGTCTGTTCAGAACTTCAAGGATGCAGTCTCCAAGGTCGAGGATAAGGTATTCGCTGGTTTCTGCCAGAGACTCGGTTACGACAACATTCGTGACTATGAGGTTCAGCAGGGCACCTTGGAACAAGAAGCTGCTCAAAAGCGGAACGACTTCGAGCTTCAGAAGCAGAAGCTCACCAGTCGATTGACCTGGGAGACGTCGCGTGTGGATGACACCAAAGCTCGCCTCAAGCGCCTTGAAGACCAGACCCTGTCCCTTTCTCGGGACATTGACACGTACAATTCTTCAAAGGCAAAGCTGGAAGAGTCACTTGACGTGGACAATGCCGAAATCGAAGTCTTGAAAGAGCAATTGACCGAAGCAAAGCAGAAGTCCTCCAAGAAGAACGAAAAGGTTGTCCAGGCCCGTGACGAACTGCAAAAGCGAAGCAAGAATGTCGACACTGTGCAGAGAGCTATTTCCAGCTTGGAGAGCGAAGCACAACGTGCCGCTGCAGGTCGCTATGCGCAACTTAGACGCTGCAAGCTCGAGCAAATTAGGATTCCATTGGCTGACGGGTCTAGCGACCTGGAAAGCCTTCCCGTCGATAACATGCCTGATGTTGACCCCGACGCAATGGACATCGATGAGGGCGACGCAGTCGATACGGTGCTGATCAACGATGGCATCCAAATCGACTTTGACGAACTCGACGACGAACTCACCGAATCAGGCGAAGACCACACCGAAGAGACTCTCCTCTCCCACATCGCCGCCCTCAACGCCGCCCTCGAGAAGCTGAACCCCAACATGCGCGCCATCGACCGCCTCGAAGCCGTCGAGGCACGCCTCAAGACAACAGAGCAGGAATACGAAGATGCGCGCACGGCAGCACGCGATTCTCGCGATGCGTTCTTGAAGGTGAAGGAGAAGCGCTTTGACCTGTTCAACAAAGCTTTCTCCCACATCTCAGATAAGATCAGCCACGTCTACAAGGACCTCACGCGCTCGGCGGCGTACCCGCTGGGCGGACAAGCGTACCTCGATATCGAAGACTCGGATGCGCCCTATCTCTCCGGCATCAAGTACCACGCCATGCCGCCGCTTAAGCGATTCCGTGACATGGAGCATCTGTCAGGTGGAGAGAAGACGATGGCGGCGTTGGCGCTCCTTTTCGCTGTCCACTCGTACCAACCGAGTCCGTTCTTTGTGCTGGATGAGGTGGACGCTGCGCTTGATAACGCGAATGTGGAGAAGATCCGGAATTACATCCGGGAGCATGCCAACCCGGGAATGCAGTTTATTGTCATTAGTTTGAAGACGGGCTTGTTCCAGGGCAGCGAGAGCTTGGTGGGAGTTTACAGGGACCAGGATGCTAATTCGAGTAATACGCTGACGCTTGATGTGAGTGCCCCAATCTTTTCTTACGGCCATTTTGATCTTGATCGCGGACATAAACTGACTCAAATTACAGTTGCGTAAATACCAGTAGTGTAAATTGTAGCTTCGATGATGGGGGAGAAATGGGACGGCGTTAATAGGCTTGTGCTGGGTTCGCATATACTTTTTGCTATATTTTTGCTTCACGCGGCAGAAGCGTACCTGTATTTAGTCATGGCCAGATTATGAGACCATGAAAGTCCTAGATACATATATCCACACCACGATCTGCTCGGCGTTAGGCTGACTTGAATATCACAAAAATGCACACATGAGACACCACAGACGACGGCCGTGATTTCACAGCCAATCTGCACGACATATCACACTCGTCACAGTTTCCCCTTACGCTATTTAATGCACACACTCACTGGATCAATCATAGCGTGGTAAGTTCATCCATAAAAGCAACAAAACCCCCCAGCCGCCGTGTCCACAACGCGTGGTGGTCGTGACCGCACTTTACGCGCCCTAGCCAATCAATGCAGCAAGCCACCCCCTGACCTGACGCCAAACGCAGCCATTCGGAGCGCAGCCCTTTCGCGTCGCGCAGGACATGTACGCCAGTCACAAACAAAGTTGATTCGGCGTGTCGTCTGGATCATAACAACGCCCTTAGGGGGCCTAACAGAGACCCTGTCAGGTGGCCCTGTTCTGGTGCCCTGGTGCCCTGGCTGGTGCCGGTGCACCCCCGTTGCGGGCCGCTGGGGGGGTTTTGTTGTGGTCGTGGAGAGCCGAATCAGTGGCCTGCGAGGCTGGTCTGGGGGGTGCTAATGCGTGTAGTGTGGGATTTGGCGGCGAGTGTGGGGCGGGGAGTGAATACGGCAGAAGAGAGGAGAGGGTTGGGGGATGGAGAGGTTAAAAGTGACGCGACGTGATGTTTTGATGTTGTGGTTTTTTGGTGGCGGCGGTGGGGTCGAGAGAGGTTGGTGTTGCACTCTGTTTGCTGGGCTGGGCTTACTGCTGCCGAGGAAGGAAGCGTCAACAGAGCAATTTGTAGCTAGCTAGTAGCAGAACCACAAGAGTGAATTCGACTAGTAATATTGAAATCTGGAAAGAAAATCTTTCTTTCATCACCTTTCAACATTAACAATTATATTCCTAACCTCTTTACCGCATTACCTATCTTACCTCACCGACCTCAGCGGTCAACTGCTCGGTCACTCGCTTCCTCCGTAAATGGCTTAGTGCGGCCCCTACCTATCCCATTATCACGACGATTGACGAGCGCGGCAACGCATCACAACAACCTCACGACGACGGCGAATCGCACGCCAGGCAGGCTTCCGGTATAGCTGCTGTAGCTGCAAGATCTCCGCCACCTACGCATTACAAAATTGTTGCACAGCGAAACTTCACGGGCGACGAGACTGCGAAATCGCATTCCGGAGGATACAAACAGAAGTGGAGCCCCCCCGATAAACATCGCCGGAGTGGGACGCCGTGGATTGCGACGCCGACTTGTGCCTGCGACAGCGACGGTGACCATTTACCTGGCTGGCTAGAGGAGCCAGTACTGCATGAGGAGGACATATTGCACGCGGTTCTCGACATTGATCTAGACGAATTATTGTGTCGACGCTGTCGCTTTGTTGCTTGCGCGCTTCGATAACCTCACTTCCACCGTCTGCGACAACAACCGATGTCGACTATGGGGACCAGCGATAATGTTGCCGCCCAGGGCACCTCTTCAAAGGCTATTGAAAGCGATACTATCAACTCTCTGAATACACCGCCGCTCGAGAAGGTGCCAGGAACCATGACACCGCCACTTCCGAAAGAGAGGACGAGGCGGTCGACGGTGAATGCGAATACGAATGTGCAGAGTGATAGCGGCCGTGGCGCACGGTCAAGGACACCCAGTGCGCCTCCTGTGCCTCTGGATCCAAATGCTCTCAGTAAAGCGCTATTCAAGGAGTTTGAGGAGGGGGGAAGGTCCAGGGATATCACACCTGGTGGCAGTCCGAGCCGGAAGAGGCAAAGGGTTTATGGCGACAGGTAAGCTCGGTTTTCGAACTTGTGTTTTTGAGAGTGTGTGGATCGAGCGCAAGCAAGACCGCAGAAAGACTCATCGTTGGAACTTGTGAGGCTTGAAGTCGGTCTTCGTGATTTCGAGATCGAGTGACGTTCAGATCCGTTTATTCCGGTGCGCCTTCAAGATCATTTTGCTGACAAGCTGTGCTAGATTCATTCCAAACCGAGAAGGACAAGACTTACAAGCAAGCTTCAGCTTGCTTCACGATGATGGTTCGCCGGCGACACCTTCAAAAACCAAGAAACGGACGCCACATGGCGAGCTTCATTTCCAAAAGAGTAAGCCTCACAGGAAGTGAATTGGCGATGGTACATGTGCTAATGCTTCACAGCTGAGGAGGCAAACCGGACCTTTTCCACGCTCTTACGGGCTGAGATATTTGATACTTCAGTACCTCAAGCTACTCCCACTAATTTATCACCGGATACTACAATACACTCCACATCTACAACAGCTCATGATCCTACTCGCTCTCACACTCCTCCTAACAATGGATCAAATACCTCAATAACAAACTCAATGACGCCTTCCACACCTCACAAAAACCTCTTCACATACATGTCGCCAAGGCACCATACCCATATCGCTGGCCACCCTACACCAACTCGAACACCTCAAAGTCGGCACGGACCGAATCTCAATGCGCGATCGGAGATTTACAGTCTTTCCCCAGTGCGCCTGAGCAGTCAACATATGCTCCTGAGCCCACGGAAGCAACCCAGAGCCGTTAACAAGGTTCCGTACAAGGTCCTCGATGCGCCAGATCTGGCAGACGACTTTTACCTCAATCTTGTCGACTGGGGGAGCAGTGACATTCTCGGTGTTGGATTGGGAAGTTGTGTGTATATGTGGAACTCGGAAACCCAGCGCGTGAACAAGCTTTGCGAACTCGAGGATGACACTGTCACCAGTGTCTCCTGGATCCAGCGCGGATCACACATTGCTATTGGCACTGGGAAAGGATTCGTACAAATCTGGGACGCTGCACGGACACGCAGGCTACGAACGATGACTGGCCACACTGCAAGAGTAGGTGCATTGGCATGGAACGACCATATCCTCACCTCTGGCTCAAGGGACCGCCTCATCTACCACCGTGATGTACGACAGCCAGATCAGTGGCTGCGAAAGTTGGTAGGCCATAAACAGGAAGTTTGTGGTCTGCGTTGGAACTGCGAGGACGGCCAGCTCGCATCAGGCGGGAACGACAATAAGCTCTTGGTCTGGGACAAGCTCTCGGAGACGCCGACCTGGAAGTTCTCGGAGCACACTGCGGCCGTGAAGGCTATTGCATGGTCGCCGCATCAGCGTGGTCTCCTTGCTTCTGGTGGTGGAACGGCGGATCGCAAAATCATCTTCCACAACACTCTCACCGGAGCGCTAATCAACGAGATCGACACCGGCTCCCAAGTGTGTAATCTAGCATGGAGCAAGAACAGCAACGAGATTGTCAGCACGCATGGGTATAGCCAGAACCAGATCGTGGTGTGGAAGTACCCGTCAATGACACAGGTGGTCAGCTTAACAGGACACACCTACCGTGTGTTGTACCTTGCAATGAGCCCTGATGGCAGAGTCATCGTTACAGGTGCGGGTGACGAGACGTTGCGGTTCTGGAATGCATTCCCAAAGAAGGCAGGGCAACGGGGTGAGGATGGGGAAGGCGGCACTGGTAAGCTTGCAGAGTGGAGTGTCATCAGGTGAAACATGGGAGGTTAATGATGGGATAAAGGGGGAATATGGCGTTGTGGATGGCAATATGGCTGTAACAACGGTGATGTGACGAGATTTACGAAGCATGGCATTTGCATGGCTGGCGTTTTGGGGCTGGAGAGATCATATATATGGATGGCATGGCTTCGACTTGCTTTAGCGGGGGAATATTTTTGCTTTGGAGTTGGGCATTAGCGTTGCTCTCGGGTTCATGGGGACTCGGAACGGGCACAGCGGGTTGTTTTGTGTGTAATGATTTTCTGGAGGGATGGGAAATTCTCCTCTTGTTTTCCAGATTAGATATAGCTGGACGTGGCTGGACATCATCTTGCAAGAAGGAATGGAACATTCTACACTCCGATTCGATTTTTATGTCTTTAGCTTGGACAGCTCGTTCGTGTGCAATGTCAAACAGTAGCTATTACAGGAGATACGTGCGTGGCTGCATCAGGTGCGTATATACAAAATTGTATTCAATGTAGTCGTTGCTGTATTATCGTAAATTTCATCTACCACGTATATGCAACACCTGCTAGATCTCCCAAGCGACATTGCCGCGTCTAACTGGTCGTTTTTCTCGCCCGTTTTCCTGCCATTGTTAGTCCATCGGTCTCACTCTCCCTTTCGTACTCATCCACAGCCCGCTCCAACTCATCCCCATCTTCCTCATATAACACCCCATCTTCTGCATTCCAATCCGTATCCTCATCCGTCGTACCCATCCCACCACTCCCATCCTCGCCTCCATCTCCCTTCCATAGCTTTCTGATCTCATCCTCACTAATAATACTCTCAATACTACCCCTCCTGACATGCTGTCTCGTCTCTGCCCTCCCTCTTTCTACCGCCCTCTCAACCTTCATCCGATTCCCCAAGTACTGTAGCTTGGGGAATGTACTCTGCTGCCCCGTCTGCAGCATGTACGCCAGACGGTTTGGGTCAGGATCACTAAGGATGCGGAGGAAATCCGTGATGCGGCCGCGCGGCCACACCGTGATAGTGCCCGAAAACTGCTGCAGCCAGACCTGGCTCCAGTCTTGGCCCATGGGCCTAGGAAGGAGCTCCAGGTGCCGCACTACCTTCAGCCACTTGGTAAGATCAAGTTTGAGATATTGCTCGGTAGCGGAGCCGAGGAAGCCGCCGCGCCAGCCGCGGCCGCGGCGGTGCGTGACGGGCTCGCCGATCGTGCCGCGCGAGGAGAAGAAAAAGAGGTTGATGTGCGGGTTCACCTGGCTGACGATGGAGAAGTTGACGTTGAAGTGGAGATTTAGGGCGCGTAGTGGCACGTCCGTGCGGAGAGATCCGTCTTTCCATTTGTGGCCGAAGGAATAGGGGGCTAATGTGCCGTTTGGTAGTTTGGTCATTAGAACGACGGGGTTGAGGATCCCCGGGACGGCGGCGGAGGCGAGGACAGCGGACCAGATCACACAGTCGGGTGATGTGAGATAGTTCAGTAGGAGAGTTGGGGAGTGCGGGTCTGCTGGGATACAGGACACGTTCAGAATTCTGCCAGTCCGTTCGTAAGCTTCGCGGAAGGTGAGCGAGCCGTGTGAAAACCAACTGCATCGTCTCGCCCAGTCTATCGAGTCGAAGCGTGAGCCGGTTTTCCACCAGCGCGGGAACCAGGTTGTGAAGGGCTCGGAGCAGGCATCGATCTTGGCGGCTAGGGCAGGGACGAGGAGGGCTTTAAGTTCCTCGTTCGTGCGGGTTGCTGTGAGTGCTGCTACCAAGGCGCCGCCAGAGGTGCCAGTGATGACGTCTGGAAGAAGGTCGGCGTCGAGGAGTGCTTTGACAACGCCGAAATGGTAGTAGGCAAAGGAAGCACCACCCGAAAGGCAGAGTGCTGTTCGGCCCACGTTGGTGTACATATGCTTGAACGTGGCCCGCTTCTCTTCTTGTGTTAATTGTTTCGTCCGAGAAAGTGTTTGCACGCCCTTTTCAACTGCAAATATAAGTCAGCTTACGGCCCTGAACATTGGGATCTGGGGCTCTTACCTTCGTCGATGAAGTCTTGGACCAGATTCTTCGTTCCAAAGTATGTCTGACTGTATAGTCTGTTGCTCTCTACCCCCACGAAGTTGTTCTTCACGCAAGCCTGCACCAAGGTCTTCAACTCTTCAATCGGCCTGGTCCCATATTTACTGGTTCCGTCTTCAAGCCCCTCCTCGGCCTCAGCCCTCCTTCTTTGCCTTCGCAAGCTATCAAGCACTCTTCTAATCGTCTTGTGGTCGTAATAAGCAAACTCATCCTCCTCTTTCCACTTATCGTTCCCCAGAAAGGTATCCATTTCTTCCGCCAGCTTCACCCAGTCCGAATAGCTGGTCGTAGTTCGCATCTTCTTTCGGAGGATGCTGCGTGTGCCCCTCAAGGAGACAAATTGCTCGTACAACCAAATATATAGCCGCGTCAGAAGATACGATATCCCCAGTCCAGACACCCATAATACCACCACGAATAGCATGGGCCACTTCAGCAGCGAGTATAGGTATCCCTCTCTCGTCTCATCCGTTGTCCTCATCAGGCCCTTGCGCCTCCTCGCTTTCCTCCCCGTCTTTCCGCTCCCCGCCTTCCTCCTAACTTTCTCATGTACCGGAGCCCAATCATTCTTGCTCGTGATAAAAAGACTTGTTTGGCTGCCCTTTCGTGACTGTGTCCTGTCCTTACTGGTCGGGTTGGAGTTCATGCGATCCAAGCTTGGGGTGTCGACGCCGTTGCTTATGATCGCGCTGGCATCGTCGCCAATAGGCTCCAGGTCTGGCGCGGCAAGAGCTTTCGCGAATGCTGCTAGGTCGTCTTCGGAGACAAACTGTACTTGGTAGTCTGGCAGGAGGGAGACATCGTAACCAGCCCTCGAATCTGGTGGGGGGCCATCAGTAGCTTTGCGGCGGTCGGCCATTCTAAATCGAAGCTTGTGGTAGGTCTCTGCAGTTGAGTGCAGCTACAGAGCAGATCTATGAGTAGATATTCATCGCGTTGAGGTCGGAGTCTCAGATTAAAATGCTCGTGACATGGTGGCTACGAGTATTTATTCTTTTTGGTGGGCTTTGAGCATGTCAGTTGCACTGATTTTGGCCGCGGCTTGTACCCACAGCAATGAGGTCACCGGCCACTCTGGCTGATATCAAAACTGGGCACGTCTCCGTTCCTGATCCGCGCGCGATCGAAACGGGAAGAATTAAAAAACTATAGCATATCAATATGGACAGATGTTCGCAGAATGCAAACATAATAGCCAAATAATCCGTATCACATGTAGCTGTCTTTCACCATTTCACTTCACAGTAGGATCGACGATGTACGATAGACTTATATTAGGATTGAAGCTTCATTGTGATTCTTAAAAACGTAGGCACATAAAACGCGTTCGGATTATCGCCGAAAAAGAGTAGACCGGGTAAATCCATTGCAAAACTCCTCTTCTTATGATATACTCGACCGAACTGGATCCTCCCGCTGCTCTCATAACCTCCCAACTCCCCTCCGCTTCGCCGGTATGCTCGTGTCGTCTAAACGTACTGCGACAACCATCTGATCGCATCTCCGTAACCTACAAAAAGTCAGTATCGCGTATATATCGTAGTTAGGATAAAGTTGTTTGTGCTTACCTTGTCTCATGACAACGGAGCACATGAAAACCTCGATAGGCCTGATGCCCTCAAGAGGCACCTTGCCCTTGCCAGTTGTCTGGTAGAGGCCAAGTTGATGCCTCAGCTCATCCTCCGAAACAGCGTCTGGGTGGTCGATCTTGTTTCCTAGGATAACGAATGGGACCTTCTGGAGCTCCTCCATGGAGAGGAGAGCATCGAGCTCGGCCTTGGACTCGGAGAGACGCTCGTGGTCCTTGGCGTCAACGAGGAATACGATGCCGGAGACCTCTGGGAAGTAATCTTTCCATAGACGGCGAGCTATGGACCGGTTATTTAGCTGTCTCAATAAATTTCGGACTCGCTCCGTGAAGGGAGTCGTACCTTGCTGATGTCCGCCCAAATCGAATGTTGTGAACTTCACATTGCCGATGGCAAGCTCCTCAGATGCTGCACTCCTGTCAGAGACTCCCCATTATACCATATTGACACAATATTTGCTTACTAGGATGTAAGGTTGGCTGAAGAATCGCAACACGGTCGTTCTGTAAGGGCCACATGTTAGCTGTCTGCTACTCCACCGCCGATGGCCTGCCAGCATCCGAACATGCTCCGTCGGTTGCTGATGGCCCAATTCTCTTACCTTCAACATGTGCAACAAAGTCGTCTTTCCGGCATTGTCGAGACCAAGGAAGAGCAGCTTGGCGTGCTTATTGAGGAGTCCCAAGGAGGATAGGACGTCCCAGACTATCATATCTCAACGTCAGCATATTTCCACGGCTGCAGCCACCCATGGCATGGATCTTCACGTACACCAACTGATCATCCACATATTGAAGACCGGTTGTGGGTATTTGAGGTTGAGGTATCAGTGTTGAGGTGATTGCTAGTGGCAAAGCTGTTCTTGTCGGAATGGCGAGCACTCTGGACCGATGTCAACAGCTTTGACCAGGCAATTTTCGGTGGCCTCAGGCTTCACTTTTCGGTCCAGATTTACCACATGTCACAAATGGAATCACTTCCAAAACCAATGAATAATATTTACAGGCTCTAAAAAATAGCATATTTATTTTGTTGATATATAAAGTCGTAGCTGATTTTTTAAACCCGTAGAAGCTGCCTTTTGCCCTTCTCCATAGAATATTTGATGACCCTTACACGCCATAACTCCTACCCTACGAAGCTGTGAATACATATTCATGTTATACAACAGAAGATGCTCTCGCATCGAGAATTGTAGCCTCGATTAACAAATCTTGACACCACAGATATCAACACCGTGGCTCTCGACCTTTGCACTACGGTCAAAGTACGCCTTCATCATGTCTTCTGCGAAGCTGCGGTCATCAGCACTCCACTCATCGAGCCCCATTCGCTTCATATCAGCTCTGGTGATACGTATGGGAGGCGCCTCGGGTTCATCTGTGTTGGCGCCAAGTCTCAAAGGAGCAATATCGTCATCATCGGAATCAGCAGCATCGACAATGTCTGATAGTGTGTTAAGAATAAGCGCTGTCAATCGGTGGAAGTACGCGATAATGGCAAGCTCTTTCTTTGCACTTGATTCGGCATTGTGGGAAATTGTGCTGGCGCCTGAAAATGTGCGTCCTTTAGACGTCCGAGGCGCTTGAGGTTCAAGTGATAGCCCGTCAAGGAGTGAGCTATCAAGCTCAGTCTCATCGTCGAGAGCAATGCTTCGCTCACCAGCTGACGCCCACCATATAAAGCCCGTATAGGCCAGTGCCGACCACGATACAGGTTCAACTATGGAATCCGTATCCGGAAGATTCGATGGGGAAGATTCCGGCACGAGAGACTCTACCAAAGTTGTACTCGTATCAGACCGACGAAGTCTCCCTCCGCTGTCATTTCTTTCCGGGCTAGGGTGTTGTGGTTCGACCTTGGCCCGGGAGAGGCCCCACAACAAACTTCTATAGCGGCGAAGATCTCGCTGAGTGGCTTTAACGCCATTTCCACTGGGGACCTTGACGTCGGGCCATACTTTCTCGACCGCATCTTGAGAATGCTCAAGAGGCATGGTGACAAGTACATCATAAAGTTTGGCTTTTGTGGAGAGAATTACATCTGTTGTGCAGGCAATCCAGCCTTGGCCCAGATCTTCCTCGTCAGAATCATCGTCATCTACTGCTTCGGGATGTGTTGACGCTAAAAGATCCTCTTCTAGGAGGGGTATATCATGGACGCCGATAGAAAACAAAGGCCGCAAACGCTGGGATGGCGCTCTAGTGCTGATGAGATTTGAAACAGCAAGAGGGATATTGGACAGAACGGATAAATCATAGACTATATCTTGTTAGAAAAACACTTCAGACTCTTTAGAAACTCAAGGTATTACCGAAGTCACAGGTTTGCTGAACGGGTGCATGGCATGAAACTAGGATGCGCTTCCGTAGCAAGGCAGAGCGATAAATAGGGAAGATAAGAGGCCCAAATGTATCCAGCAGCGTCGTTAGACTCCATGCAGGGTGATAAAGTGATAAGCTCTGCCCTGGTGGGATCAATGCGGCCCCATCCGATGCGGAGCGGGTCCTTGTGTGTCCTTCGTGCTGCATAAGTCGGCTTGGCGTAGGCTTGAATACCAAGCTTGAAGGCGAGTCGAGAGTAGAGTCGAACTGTGCGGAGCCATTGCCATCTTGTAGCTTATGCGAGTCCCAGTATTCCTCTAGCAGAGTCAGGTCGGGAGTTTCAACAGCGAGCTTTCTGGAATCTGGTTAATACCGGCCAATGGCACGCGATTGGAAGTCGGACATACTCAGCTAAGTGCTTTAGGTTCTCCGCGTGCATCCAACTCCTCCCCAGCCTGCCATAACTCAGAGGAACCAAGACACCCACAGCTATCATACGCGCATTTCGTGACTCTTCAGAAGCCTCTGCGCTAATAAATGCGCTCAATCCAGCATGCTTCCCATGTACGAAATAGATCAAGTCCTCCTTGACTGTATGTAACCCGGATGGCAGGCTTTTGTATTCGACGCCACCCTCGAGGTCAATCCCGGGGAGTGCGCGCTTCCAGCTTATCGCATAGCCAGTTTTGGCATCGAAGCGGATGAGAAAGAGGGCAGAGATGAATGGCAGGTCGGAAAATTGCGCGTCTGATACATCGAGACTCATTGGCTCTTGGCCTCGCCGGAGAGCAGCCATTCCGGCGCCAGGTACATCCCAGTACTTAAACTGAGGTGACCTTTGTATCGAAGGGTTGTTTACGTTGGAAGTCGGTTTTCCCAGCTGGTCCTCACGGAGCGGAGCATGACAATGCGCAGGGTCTGGCTGCCTCGACGGTGGTCGTTGTGTCAAGAGCGGCACGAACTCGGATGAATATCCCGCTAGCGCCCGATGTGCGTTGGTGTCCACATGGGCGGCGAACTAGACGTGAACCTTAAAAGGAACCAGACAAACTTCTGAGACAAGCCCCTCAATAGCTCTCGTCTAACTTACAACTTGTGATGCTTCAATTATGCCTCTTCTAGTCAGGGATCCCCCCTCCGGAATCCAATATGGAATCATATATAAACTCGGAGGTCGCCTGAATGACCGTGCCGCTTCCGAGCCCATTTATTGCTTTTCACTTTACCAGTGCTATAGGGCGACAGATTCTATTATACCCCGTTTACCCCAGACCGGCAGGTATATCCCCACAATCAAGCTCAACCAGCCCAGGGACACGGCGATATATGTTCCTGTCCGCAGAATCAATATCAGGAACTCCGCATGACCCGTCGGTAGCTGTCTCCGTTGCATTACAGGAGCCCGCCGAGCAATGCGATACAACAGGCCGGCCCTGGCCAGATTGCTTCATCAGAACCTCACAGCCGGGAGGTCAGCTCTCAGTCTTATTATCCGGAATGCGGGCATCCAAGTCATTGGACCGAGATATTGGGAATATAGTATTCCATAGTCACAGCGCTTCTGCATGGAAATGGTAAGTTATATATTTCTTATAGTGCCAATATTCTCCGTCGCATCTATCAAAATACGAGGGCCTGGATACTATGCTCTCCATGCCGAGTATATTGGATCGCCAGGGGCGAGCCTCTCATTTCTCAATCAGCCTGTACGTACGAGGTGCGGGTGATCAATATTGTCTCTACCACTATACTATGGGTATAGACAAACCTCTGTCTCCTTCCCCTTGAATTTCATCGAGTTATCCCGTGAGCCCTTGTCATCGATCCCAAACTCTATATAAGGTGTACTTTGGATCCCCAAACCCAGCTGTTGATCCTTTCCTTGTTAACTCCTGGCAAAAACATCCTTATTCCTCCATTCGTCAGTCAACAGCTTCAAAAAATGGTCAGCCTCAAGGCTCTCGTCCTAGCCCTCGGCGCCCTCTCCTCAGGAGTAGTGGCCCAGGTCGACCCAGCTCAATGCTCCTCCCTGAAGGCCATCGCCTCAGCCGGCTTCCCCAACGCCTCCTCCCTCTCCGCGTTCTGCACGAGCGCCCTCTCCTACACCGTCCCACCGGCCGTGACAACCACCAAGACCACCTCAGCCTACGTGACAATCACCAAGTACACCACCGCCACCCAGACTGCGTACGTCCCCTCCCCCCTCCGCATCCCACACTCCTAACACACCCCAGCACATCCGTCAAGACCATCACCGCAACCGTCACCGAACTCACCACCGTCTTCGGTCGCCGCCGCCGCGACCTCGACCAGCCCGCCCTCGAAGCGCGCCAGTCCCTCGGCGACCTCCCGATCCCACTCATCCAAATGCTCTGCGACTGCCTCGACGTCGCGCACCCCACCACGCCAACCAAGACGGCCACTCTGACCAGGACATTGATTAGTGTGAAGACATCGACGGTCACCCAGCGCGTCACTAAGGTAATTACCACGACTACGTTGACGACGGTGCAGAGGACGACTACGATTCCGCGTGTGACGCAGACAGGGGGCGGGCCAACGGAGACGGGGACTCCGGGGGTTATTAGTTGGGATGGGCTGTGTGGAGATGAGGGAGATGGAGCGACGTGTAAGGGGAGTACGTTTGGGAACTGTTGTGCGAGGTTTGGGGCTTGTGGGTCTGATGCCGCGCATTGCGGCTCTGGATGCCAGGCAGCGTTTGGAACTTGCACCTAGGCGTGGTGTTGTGATCGGCGGAGGAGAGGGATGTTGTTTGAGTTGAGGCGAGTAAGGGGTCTTGTTACTATAGGATGCCGTTGAATATTGCAGGATCTCAGAACTACGGGCGATACTAGAACACGTAGTTGAGAATATCACGGAGATTGCTGTCAATGCCTTTATTGAGATGTTTTATATTGAGCTATTCTCTGAGATGGATGCAAAATAAATATGAACAGAGAAATAGGTATGAGACGGTTGCCTTCGATCAGAAGTTGCCCGTTTGGTACGTTACCTAAGGCACGGAGAAGCCGATCTTCATCAAGCTGTGCAACAGAACATAATCCGTTTGGATTGCGGGTCTGTACTACAAACGGAATGCAAACACCATTCCGTCATTCAGTGGTATAGCAACGCAGTTGCCTGCGGGACTTTTCTCAAGTCCGTTGGTTTTGTCCACGGCAAAACCAGTTAGAAACCAGCCACCATCATCCTGAGCAAGTTCTCTTGCCAGATGAAAATGGCGAGGCAACAGCAAGATTAAATCCATCTCGGGTGTCATGTACGTTGCACATAAACATCGGCAAACTCCAGTGTCGTACAGCCAGGTGGCACAATGGGAGCTAATTGGACATCTGGCCAAAACGGAATGACTCGTCTCGGCGAAAAGCCGCGAATCTTCATCGGAGTATTCCCTGGAACATACCACCCCAAATTAGCACAAACGTTCTCAAAAATGCGGTAGTTACCTTAGAAGATTTGACCAACGCTCTGGGCATGGAGCAGTCAGACGATATCAGGACGAAGAGCGAGGTTCAAGGCGATATATATGGGCGAGAAGGCGAGGGAGCGGATCCATACTGACTGATATGGATATCACGGTTAGGCGCTTCAGCGAGGCGGGCGGAGAAAAGTACGAAGTTACAAGGTGTTGAGGGCGACTAATGTGGAAGCGATTAACAACGGGTTGGCAGGCGAAAGATTATTATCATAGTCAGCCCGTATTCGACGAAAGATGGTACGTTATGAATATATCGTCATTCAGCGCACAATTTGTTTGTGTTGATCACGTAGGTTGAGGCTGAGTTGATTTCGATTTTTCTCAGGCGGACTATTGACGACGAAGTCGAAAACCTCAGGAGTTATGGGCCGAAAACGACAGAGCCGAAAGCGAACTGCTGGCTAGTGGTACAAGAAGTGCTGTGCATGCTCATCGAAGAGTAGACGTGCTGTGATCCAGGGCAAGACGCTAACCTATTACAAGGTTGCGTTCCATGCGTTTTGAGATCCACCTGTTCGATCGAAAGAGTCGCATGCCCTGTGGCACCATGAAAAGACAAAAGAAACCTTAGAATCCATAGTATCGAAAGCAACCTGTCACGCGAGAAGTCGTGCTTTGCTCGATCCGCCGAGCACGTCCTGATATAACAAATTGCTTTTCCCCATCCGTTCCGTCGCACCTATAAAAATCTCCGATGCCGAAACCCGTAAAGAAAAACTGGTGGAAGTGCACCCGCATCAATGAAAGTCGCAGATCCAAAGACTCTTGTGATAATTGGGATCGTGCGCATTTAACGCGAAGGGCGCTCCGCACCTATGAGGATTAGCGATCAATAGCCACGATGGGAGTATTTCTCATCATCGTTGTATCTACCTCCGTATGGCTCCCGAGCATCTCCGCGAGGGGCTGGGTCACCATAGGCGGCTGGTGGCGCTGCATCACGGGATGAGCGTCCACCATCGCGATCTCCACCACGTTCTCCGCGGTCGCCACGGTCACCACGGTCGTAGCGGTCAGAGTATCCGCCACCACCACCACGGCGGTCGTCGCGTCCTCCGTAGCGGTCATCGCGGCCGCCTCCGTAACGGTCGATTCCACGGGGAGCGTAGTCGCCACGGTCACGGCGGTCGTATCCGCGGTCGCCACGGTCATCGCCACGGGATCCACGGTAGCTGTAAGGGTCGTCACGGAATCCACCGCGGCGGCGGTCATCGTAGCGGTCGCCCCATCTTCCGGGTGGGGGGCCGCGAGGGTCGTCTTCTGAGGTTTTAGTTAATTGTGTAAGACACGGGGATCGGACTTCACTTGCCTCTCTTTGGTGGACCAAAGTACTTGCCGGGGGTTGGGGTACGGGGGCGGGAACGCCTGGCCTTCTCGATGCTCAGGGTACGGCCCTCAATGACCTCACCCTGAAGGCCCTCCTTGGCGGCGTCGGCCTGCTCGGCAGTGACCATCTTGACGAATCCGAAACCGCGGGACTCCTTGGTGTGGGGGTCAAGCATGATCTGGCACTTCTCAACCTCACCGTACTTCTCGAACAGGCGGGTGACCTCGGCCTCGGAGAGACGGGGGTGGATACCGGTGACGAAAAGGTTGGATCCGGGGTTGACGGCACCATCATCCTGGGGAGGAGGTCCGCGGTCGTTCTTGGGGCCACTTGGTGGTCTGTTAGTTAGGATAGTTGCGCAAATGGTGGAGATGAGTGGCCTACCGAGAGTCGACCTGGCCGTTGCCACCTGGGGAGGCAGAGCGGCGACGCGGGCTGTCCTGGCGACGAGGGCGTGGCGAGGCGCTGCGGTCGCGTTGCTCGTAACGAGGAGCCTCGTCTGAAGGAGTATTAGTTAGCTTCATTGTCTTATGCAGTTCAGTGTCGTGAATGTAAAACATACCCTCGTATCCACGAGTGCCGTTCTCGTTCTCGTAATCCATGGAAGCCATGTTGATTATTAAGTTGCTAACGTGAAAGGGATGGCGCAACTGAATATCTGTCAACAAATGCTGCGGGAGCGTCGGCCGTTGTGTGATCACCAACCGGGTATTATATTATCAAAGAGATAGAAACTCGATATACTCAAAGTTTCAGATGGGTTGACTCGTCCTCGAGTAGATGAAGATCAAAGAAAGAGATGGAGGTTTGGTAGGAAAATAGAACGAGCCGCGTTCGTCGGCGTATTTCCAAGTTAAACGGGCCTTTTAGCGCAACGCTAGTGTACGCGAATCCCGTGATCACGTGAATTGAAGCTTACCTCTTGTTCGCGCAAGTAAACAATAGATTTGAGAAATTTCACACCATTGTTCATATAACTTTCCTTTGTTCTACCATTAGCATTAAATATTGTTAACTCCTTTTAAAGCAAAGCTATGTATAAACGACCAATCAAAGCTCTTCAACTACTGGCAACACTGATTGTTCCTGATCTTCCGCATCAACATCCACTTCATTCAAGAAGTCCAGTCCCTCAACCGCCTTCCCATCACAAGCCCCCTCCAAAGCCAGAAACGCAAAATGGCCACCTACCACCGGCCTCGCAAAGAAATGCGGTCCCGGGAACCCCCCCTTCCCCTCAGTTTCATAAAGGTCTGTGAGCGGTCGATCTATCACACTCATTAGCATTTAATCAACGAGAAATTCGAATGGAGTCTTCGTACCTGTAACAGTCTCATTAACCCACAGCGCAATACTCTGCACGATCTCCTCCCTGACCTTCTTGCTCGCGACGGCCGCAGCAAAGAACTGCCAGTCGCTCTTGGTGTAGAGGTGCCTGCTGTCAAGGGGAAGACCGTACTTTTGCATCACATTGTGATACCAGTCGCTCTGCATCTTGTAAATCTTCTCATCGATGAAAGGAGCTTTAGATCCTCCTTTTCCGCCATGTCCAATAGGTTTTTGAGCTTCAGATTGGCTCGAAGAGCTAGTTGTATCTGGCAGATGGAAGCACAAGAGCGAGTCGGCGAATAGATTATAGATCGTCGTCCAGGACCCATACCAAGTGTACGAAATCATAGCATGCGTGCCATCCTTCGAAAACCCGTAGTCTTGCCACTTCTCGATATAATCATCCGATACACCCCTGTAATACGCCGCGTCTTTACTCTCACCAAGAGCTTCCGAGAGTCCACTCATAGCTCTAATCCCAATAATGCCCTTCAGCGCCAGGTTCGTCTGGTTGGCAAGCCATCCCGCGAAGTCGTCAGTTGAGAGTTGGTTTGCAGGAATCAGTGCTTCCTCAACAAGGTAACCAGTCCACTGTTTCCACAGCTTATATGATTTCTTCAACCAACTCTGAACCTGTTTCTTGTCTCTAGTCCCTCCCCACGCACTATCGATCTTGTCAATACGAGAACTCAGTGGGAACACACCTCCCGAGTTTTCGTCAGTATAGCCACCCACCGACCCTAACGGGCCAAGTGCATCTGACGTCCCACCCAAGGAGTTCACCAGCGCAAGCCCCATAATAAGCATATTCCCGCATTCCTCCAGCGGCATATACTCATCATGCCCATCCGGATATCCCTTTCCAATCGGGAACGTGCCAATATCATGCATACTATACTTATTCGGATACTGGCCGCTCATCTGGTGCTCGATCAGCGGCTCAAGGAGGTACGCCAGCCACCGCGGGTTCGTGTATAAAAAGAACGGGAAGGCGGGGAAGATAACGTCGACGGTTTGGAAGTCGCCGTTTGAGGATATCTCTTTGAGGAAGATGAGTGGGTTCTCAGAGGTCCCGGAAAAGCTGGTGGCGCCCATGACTTGACGCGCTGAGAGGGCGACGATGTCCTTGTAGTCTTCTGAGCCAGATTTAAGGGCGTCCACCGCTAACTGCTCCGAGTACTCCGCGGCGAGCTTGGAAGATTTCTCAAAGTCCAAGTAGTGATGGCTGATCATCAACTCTGCCGTGTTGAACCAAGATGCCCAAAGCGGCCTCATCAGAGTCAAGCCTCTAGCCGCCGCAAACTGAACGACAGGGTCCTGTATATGCGCAATCGTAAATAAGATGCTGTCATCCGATACCTCCTTCTTAGACTTTGAAGTCGTACTCTTGAGCTTAAAATCCTTCGAAAATGCAAATACCGGCTCATCCTCATTAATATTCCGAAACTTGCTATCTGTAGCATTGCGTAGTGCGCCTGTATTCTTAAATCGGTTCCTCATGTTAAACGCAGTTCCAGATTCATGGTTTGCCTCTGCGGGGCCCGTGAAATAAAGAGTTCCCCATTCGGCACGGTCATTCTTCTCTTTAAGTTCCTCTTCCTCTGACCTCCTAATCTTCCACGTCTTGAGTGGCGGCAGTCCTAGATCCTTGGCTTGGTCGTCGGCGAGCTCCCACTTGATCTTGCTCCCGTCATCTCCGCTGACCCACTGCCCATTGATGTCGATGTAGATAGATAAGTCAAAGTTTCCCTCGACGTAGATCTTGATGTAGGATGCTGGCAGAGACTGCCTGAATGTAGAGGTTGGTGTTATCGGCGAGATGAACGACAGAATGACGTTCGCCTTCTCATCCTTGACTCTTCCCTGTATGCTATACGTAAGATTCGTCGTAGAAGCATCAAAAGTAGACCCTAAGTACGTCGGAAACGTAACCTGAGTGCTGCTTCACAGACATCAGCCATGAACCAGTCGACAGCAAAAGCAATGAGCAAACATACAGACTATCATGCCCCCTCCCCACCAACGGGTACACCAACCCACTCTCCGGCACCGCGGCCATAACAGACAATCCAATCTACAACCGTCAGTCAAACTTCCAATCCCCCAGAATCATAGCCTGCCTACCTGCGCCCCAGTGTAGAACATCGGCCATTGTTCCCATGGCTCTCCACGCGCATTCCCAAGCCAAAGACTCAGGTACGGATTCCGCACCACGAGCGGCAAAACCGGGGGCGTCAATGTCGACGCATTTCCGCAGATGGCCGCCAGGGCTGTGGCAGCCATTAACTTTGCCCACATCATGTTAAGCATCGTTAATTCAGTGTCGTAAGTCCGTCACTTTCTCACAATCAATCGCCCTTCCCTTCACCACATCCTCAAAGAAATCTGGAAACTGAATCAGAGAAAGAAAAAGAAAGTCAGTTGTAATTCTTCTCAACTCCCTGAAAAGTACTTATCTAGCTCACTGCAAGATACAGGGAAGGCACGACCGATGCTCAGAACATGCAATGACTTCATGCCACGGAAGGAACGCACGGACGGGTGTCTTAGCGTAACGCGGGGTGCATTAGCGTCTGCCTTATGACATCCCCCTGCCAGATCCCATCCTCCTCCTCAACAAAGCCAAACTCCGTGTAAAGCGAACTTCCTTGTCAAAGCCTCACGGAAAACTCCTGATAAAACACTCCTCGCTCCTGATAACCACTTCCTCATCCCTGATAAACAGTCCCTCAACCCCGACAACCACACCCACCTCTAACTCATTTTCTTAAACACCTTCCCCCACGCCCCATCCTTAACCACCCACTCCACATCACACCCATCCTCATTGAGTAGGTACAGATACTCCTGCACAATCTCCGCCATCATCACTTTCTGGAGCTCGAAATCTCGGCGCTGGTCAGCGGTGGCGTTGATCCAGGGGGTGTGTTTGTTTGATTCAACTGCTTGCTGTGTATCGTCAGTCCCACTTTCGCCCTTCACGTACTCCGCAACCCAAGTATCTCATAAATCGAACTGCACAAATACATATCTCCTACTGCCTTGCCTGGGGGGGGAGGGAAGGAAGAAAGAGATGTCTCACCTCAGCAACACCCAAATAAGCACACCCATACCCCATAGCCAGCACAACCTCCCTCCTCCAGCTCTCCCGCTCACTAACCCACAAACTCCCTTTCCCAATTTCAAAATCCCCCGTATCGGCCGCATCAACGAGTTTCCCGCATATAGTCACAATCGTCAAGGCGTCGGAGGTGCGTATGAGTTTCAGTAGCTAGAGGGGAGGGGGGTTAGTTTTGTTTGGGTTTGTGTAGTTTGGGGGTTGGGGGGCCAGGGATAGAGGGAGGGGGAGGGGGGACGTACAGCGGTGAGTGTTATCATTTTGTCAACTCAGCAGTTTCCGTTCCGTCACGTGTGTGGTGGTGCGTGGTTGAGTGTGCGGTGGTGTCAATACGTAGTGAATTCCCATGAGCGAAACGTCAGCCAAGCGGGGTGAAGAAAGTCCCTCTCCTCAACTATCAGAACCCGCCTACGACACGCCCCATCCGAGTTTGTGGTTGGGAACAAACGGACGAGGATCCTCAGTTCGACTCTGGATCGGGCTACAATATTTTTTTTGGGGGGGAAAGTGGGTTGGTTGGGTTCTAGCGGGGGTTATGTAGGTGCTGGTTCCTGACAATGAGAAATTATGGCAGCTGTTCTTATCCCGGGGGTGATTCTGTTAGTTTCTAGTAGGGCCTGTGTTGCTGTCAGTTACTGGGGATAAAGAAATCGTTGGAGCTGTACTTGTCTCAGGGGCTGTCTTGTGAGTTTCTGGTAGATAATTATATTATCATCTAGTAGAATACAAGCCCTCATTCCTAGCAACATTACTTATTCTCCTCCTATCTCAAGGCCACCAAAAGAGTTCATCGTAGAAGTTCATCTACCCAAAGACCAAATCAACAGCGCCACGACCATTACCTCCTAAACAACCCCCCCATAGCTGTAGTCGCTCAGACATGTCATGCAGCCGACCAAGAAGACATCAAAGTCCTCTCCAAACGATCGGTCTCGGCGATGACTGCGTTGTCGTCATCATCAGGATCAGGCAGTCGTTCAACCGTGATACGCATTCTCCCGGCACCCCCGTTCCTGCTACTGCAACTCTGTCACCGTCACTCTGCTCTTGCCATTGCGACTCTCTCACCGTCGTTCATTCCTACACACTGCCAGTTCACCACTGTACCGTAAGAAGCAGATATTTCTCGTCGATCCACTCTTGATTAACTGTACGTGTCTGCAATGGCTTCATGCGTCTGGCTTTGTGGATTTGTTGTACTATCTTGGAGTACGTCTGAGAGCTTCCTCTTAACTATCCGTGTTGTGGAATATATTCACGGATTCAGCGTGTCATTGGGCTATGGGTTCGTTGGGAGAAAGCTGTGATAACGAGAGATGGTAGAGCTATGAATGATAGGTGTTGCCTTTACGTTTACGTTTACAGAGATGGCGGGCAGCAAATATCACAGACTTCACAATCACAACTCATAACCACACAAAGACATCATAAACGTTGGCAAAGAATCATAAAATTTCTCGCCTCCCCCTCCATCTCCCATAGGGTATCCTAGTCAAGGCAGGCTAAATCCAACGCCCTACTAACCTACTCCCTACTCCCTAACTGCGTGGCCAAAAACAATCCCCGCGCCATTCCGCTAGCTATGCTAAATCCCCCCCCTTTGCTTGCAATGCTTCCCGCCCGTGGACTTTGATAATCCCAAAGTATATCCCACTCCAATGTGTGTCTGAGAAAAGAAAGAAGCGCTAATGTTGATATAAAAAATTGTGGTGGCGACTGTAGAGTCTAGCCTGCACCCGCCCGTGGTGGTGGTGTGCGTGTTGAAACGTGTAGAATGTGTATGTACAAGTAAACCAGCCCCGTGTGTCGGTGTGCTGGAGAGAGAATTATCTTGTTGTGAAGAAAAAAGTAGTAGTAGTATCTACATTAAAGGTGTCGTATGCGTAGTGTGTAAAAGATGTCTCGTGGTGTAGTAGAAAATGTCGTGTATGATAGTCCCCAACGGTTTCGTGTCGGGGTTGTTCGTGTTCGCAGTAGTAGAGGGTTCCTGCATTCAAACAGACAAAACATACTCCGCATTCGCCCCCCTACACTCCGTCTTCCCCGCCATCTGCAGCCCCAACTCCCTCATCCTCTCCGCCCCCTTCCCCGGCTGCGGCCTGCGCTCCACCTGCTGCCCCTTACGGGCCCGATTACACAGCTTCGAGAAGAACTTATCCTTCCTCCTCTGCCTCTTCTGCTCAAGCCCCTTGACGATATCGATCGCGCCGCGGGTATACCCGTCGGTGTGCTCGTTATCCTCGTCGTTCGCGAAGGCAAGTTGCGCGGCGCGGTATTGTTGGCAGAAGGCGTTGGGACGGCGGGGGAGAGATTTGGTGTGTGTTGGGTCTGGGCGGCCGTTCATGGGCGCGAAGGAGATGGCTGTTGTTGCTGTGGCTGATGCAGTGGGGAACTTGACAGCGCGAGCGCGCGCCGGCGGCGGCGATTTCGCGCGACGCGGTGGAGGAGAGCGGAGACGCGGCGGCGAGCGACGTTTCTGCGGAGGTGGAGAGACGAGGCGTTTAGGTGAGTGCTTGGGTGACTTGCGGGCGCGAGATCTGCGGTGACGGGTCTCGGATTCGGAGTCCTCGAATTTGCCATGGAGCCAGAGTCCCTCGTCGCTGTCATTCGGCTGCTCCACTTCGTCGTTCTCGTCTTCCTCGTCCTCCGGGTCGGAGGTGGGGAAGCTGGGATCGATGTCTTGTGGGATGACGTGGCGCTTTTCGCGCTTGCGGGCTTCCATGCAGGAGACGTAGGCTTCTTCCAATGGCCTGTCCTCGTCGAGGGTGCCGCAGACGAAGTCGGTGCTGTCGGGTAGATCTGGAGTGCCGGGACGAATTCTGATCTTGCGAGTGGCCTTGGATTTCCGGGCTCCCCCTGATCTGTTCAGGGTGGGGCTCATGTGGCTCAGCGAGTCGATGGAGGACTCGGACGGGGCTCTGGGGACAGACGATCTGAATGCGCTGGCCTCGCCAGTCGACATTCCGGGTGACCAGAAGTGAAATTCTCCACCGCGGTCGCTTTCCTCATCTGAGTCGGCGAACCCGGCTTCGTTATCGGTCTCGTTCCCGTCGGAGGCGTCCAGATCGACATCGGAGCCATCCACAGTATTATCGTCGTCGTCATCGTCGTTCTCATCGTCGTCGTCGTCGTCGTCGTCATTCGCCTCATCGTCATCGTCATCATCATCCTCGTCGTCCTCAAGGGCTTCCTCTTCAGCCTCCTTGCCGAGTTGACGGATGGCGTTCTCTTTCTTCAAGGTATCGTGAATAGTCAGTTTTCCCTTGATAGTAGACGTGTCCTTGCGAATCCAATCATCTTCCTGTGGATCATCGCTAGCGAACTCATGGAAGCGCGTAGCTTCAGATGACTCGAGGGCCTCCTCGTCGGCAACGATATATTTCGGCTTGTGGCTGCGCACAGCCGCTGGGCTCTGCGACGCCCGACGAATAGTAGATGTCGAATCGCGGTGAGCTTTCGGCTGCGGTGTGGAAGAACGCAGTTTTCTCGACAGCGTTGGCGAGCGAATAGTGTGTCTCCCCGGCTTGGCTGGGGATGCAGGAGTGGTGGCTGCTTGCCGAGGAACCTTGGCAGGTTCAGCAAGCTTGACGCCCTGCCTATCTTGCTGCGGGCCATGACAAGCAAATTTGATTGTGCGTTTCGGCGCCGTTGTGGTCGTCGCACCAGATTCGTTCTTGGCGTGCGTGGTGGTGGGTGTGGACTTGATGAAGTCTTGTGGCTTCTGAGCAGCACAAGCAAATGAAATGCAACGCTTCTTGACGAGAGCTTCCACTGCAGGATCGGGCTTCGGGACAGCCGCTGCTGCAACTTGCTGCGCCACGCTAGGGTCCTGGTTCTTCTGCTGTGTGCGCGCGAATGCGGTTTGTGACAGTTTAGGTCCCAACGTATACGGTGCCAACTTCATGTAACTGGAAGGAAATGGGGGGCTCGGAGTGCTGGTGCGTGTAGGGCTGGTGAGGCCTCCATCGGAGGTGAGATCTGCCGTGGACAGGCTGCTCGTTGTGCTTCTCGACGAGCGGTGGCGTGCCATATCTATGGCCATATAAGTCTCGTCGTTGTTATCGTCCTGGCTTGGCTGTAGCGCCTTTGTGAGAAGTGAGGTCTTGGTATCGGCCCGAAGTTGGATGTTGGCCTTGTGGAAATCGGTGAGGGTTGGTAGTTTCGTGGCTAAGAGGTTGGAGTGAGCAGTGGCGTCGTGGGTCCCGCCAGGCTCATCTTTCGAAGGAATGGCCGTCATGGTTCCTTCGCGCCATCTGATGAGGTCGTCCTCGTCGAGGAGGCGAACAGTATCTCTCGGCATTGTTGCTAGAGGTCTTGATGATGTGAATAAAAAGAGTCTGTTGTAAGAGCGTCTTGGAGCTTGTTATAATCTTTATGATAACTGAGATATCCTCGGTATCAAGACAGGTCGAACATGTAATAGCGACGGTGGCGTCGTAAGCTGGAATTGCGCAGTGGCTGCCACGAAGGGGAGATCTGCTGAATATAGAGGCAAATGACTGCGTGACGCTTTTATAGTTCGTCGACTGGTATGTATGCGCTCGTGGTCGAGTATACTATACTTTGGGGCGTCCCTGAGGACCGTAGTGCTATAATAGGTTTCTCGACATTGCGGATATGGATTATTGATCCAAAGGGCTATTTGCGGTTCTGTGTAAGGTCGTAGATAAGAGCGATTCGTGGCAGAAGCCCGAATATGTGTTGATCGTACGCGCGGAAAGCCGTTGAGCAAAGGGGATCCTCTGGTTTAGGATCTCAGATGACGATCGATTGGTGGCGCTGCTGATGAAAGTAAGAACCCAAGCCCTTGGCAAATTGGTGCTGTCTCAATAATGTCTCTGGACAATGTTGATAAGGAGTTTTGGTGAGGTTACTGGTGAATAGTAACCGTTTTCAGTATGAGTTGGAGTATTTTTGAGTAAGTATGAGAGGTGTATGAAGTTGTGAGGTTGTTTTTGGGGGGAGAAGAGCGTGGGATATAGAGGATTTGGGGATGGGGGTTAGTCGATTAGAGGGCACCAAGGATGTTTCTTTTGTGTTTGTGAATTGACTATGGGTGGTAGTATGGGGCTTGCGAGTAGCGGGTGAGGGGTGGGGCCGGGTATTGGGGGGGGATGT